>OU898279.1:44222920-44478013 GCA_918026665.1 Diabrotica balteata | reverse complement strand
ATAGATAGATAGATAGAAATAGATAGATAGATAGAATAGATAGATAGATAGATAGATAGATAGATAGATAGATAGAATAGATAGATAGATAGAATAGATAGAGAATAGAATAGAATAGATAGATAGATAGATAGATAGATAATAGAATAGAATAGAATAGAATAGATAGATAGATAGATAGATAGATAGATAGATAGATAGATAGATAGATAGATAGATAGATAGATAGATAATAGAATAGATAGAATAGATAGATAGATAGAATAGATAGAATAGATAGAAGATAGATAATAGATAGAATAGAATAGATAGATAGATAGATAGAATAGATAGATAGATAGATAGATAGATAGATAGATAGATAGATAGAATAGAATAGAATAGAATAGAATAGAATAGAATAGATAGATAGAATAGAATAGATAGATAGATAGATAATAGATAGAATAGATAGATAGATAGAATAGATAGATAGATAGATAGATAGATAGATAGATAGATAGAATAGATAGATAGAATAGAATAGATAGATAGAATAGAATAGATAGATAGATAGATAGATAGATAGAATAGATAGATAGAAATAGAATAGATAGATAGATAGATAGAATAGATAGAATAGATAGAATAGAATAGAATAGATAGATAGATAGAATAGAATAGAATAGATAGATAGATAGATAGAATAGAATAGAATAGAATAGAATAGAATAGAATAGAAATAGATAGAATAGAATAGATAGAATAGAATAGATAGATAGATAGATAGAATAGATAGATAGAATAGATAGATAGATAGATAATAGATAGATAGATAGATAGAATAGATAGAATAGAATAGAATAGATAGATAGATAGATAGATAGATAGATAGATAGAATAGAATAGAATAGATAGATAGAATAGAATAGAATAGATAGATAGAATAGAAATAGAATAGAATAGATAGATAGATAGATAGATAGAATAGATAGATAGAATAGATAGATAGAATAGATAGAATAGATAGATAGAATAGATAGAATAGATAGAATAGAATAGATAGAATAGATAGAATAGATAGATAGAATAGAATAGATAGAATAGAATAGATAATAGATAGATAGAATAGAATAGATAGAATAGATAGATAGAATAGATAGAATAGATAGATAGAATAGATAGAATAGATAGAATAGAATAGAAATAGAATAGATAGATAGATAGATAGAATAGAATAGAATAGAATAGAATAGATAGATAGAATCGAATAGAATAGAATAGATAGATAGAATAGATAGATAGAATAGATAGATAGATAGATAGAATAGAATAGAATAGATAGATAGATAGATAGATAGAATAGAATAGAATAGATAGATAGATAGATAGATAGATAGATAGATAGAATAGATAGATAGAATAGATAGATAGAATAGATAGAATAGAATAGATAGATAGAATAGAATAGATAGATAGAATAGAATAGAATAGAATAGATAGATAGATAGAATAGATAGATAGAATAGATAGATAGATAGATAGATAGATAGATAGATAGAATAGAATAGAATAGATAGATAGAATAGAATAGAATAGATAGATAGATAGAATAGATAGATAGATAGATAGATAGATAATAGATAGATAGAATAGAATAGAATAGATAGATAGAAATAGAATAGAATAGAATAGATAGATAGATAGATAGATAGAATAGAATAGATAGATAGAATAGATAGATAGATAGAATAGAATAGAATAGAATAGAATAGATAGATAGATAGAATAGATAGATAGAATAGATAGAATAGATAGATAGAATAGATAGATAGATAGAATAGAATAGATAGAATAGATAGATAGATAGATAGAATAGATAGATAGATAATAGAATAGAATAGATAGATAGATAGATAGATATAGAATAGATAGATAATAGATAGATAGATAGATAGAATAGATAGATAGAATAGATAGATAGATAGAAATAGATAGATAGATAGATAGATAGATAGATAGATAGATAGATAGATAGAATAGATAGATAGAATAGATAGATAGAATAGATAGATAGAATAGATAGATAGATAGATAGAATAGATAGATAGAATAGATAGATAGATAGATAGATAGATAGATAGATAGAATAGAATAGATAGATAGATAGATAGATAGATAGATAGAATAGAATAGATAGATAGATAGATAGATAGATAGAATAGAATAGAAGATAGATAGAATAGATAGAATAGAATAGAATAGATAGATAGATAAGAATAGAATAGAATAGATAGATAGATAGAATAGATAGATAGATAATAGATAGAATAGAATAGATAGATAGATAGAATAGAATAGATAGATAGAATAGAATAGATAGATAGAATAGATAGATAGATAGATAGAATAGATAGATAATAGAATAGATAGATAGATAGATAGATAGATAGAATAGATAGATAGAATAGAATAGAATAGAATAGATAGAATAGAATAGATAGATAGAATAGATAGATAGAATAGAATAGATAGATAGATAGATAGAAGATAGATAGATAGAATAGAATAGATAGAATAGAATAGATAGATAGATAGATAGAATAGATAGAATAGATAGAATAGAATAGAATAGAATAGATAGATAGATAGATAGATAGAATAGAATAGATAGATAGATAGATAGATAGAATAGAATAGATAGATAGAATAGATAGATAGATAGATAATAGATAGATAGATAGATAGATAGATAGAAGATAGATAGATAGATAGATAGATAGATAGATAGATAGAATAGATAGATAGATAGATAATAGATAGATAGAAATAGATAGATAATAGATAGATAGAATAGATAGATAGATAGATAGAATAGATAGATAGATAGATAGAATAGATAGATAGATAGAATAGATAGATAGAAATAGATAGATAGATAGAATAGATAGATAGATAGATAGAATAGATAGATAGAATAGATAGATAGATAGATAGAATAGATAGATAGATAGATAGAATAGATAGATAGATAGATAGATAGATAGATAGATAGATAGATAGATAGATAGATAGATAGATAGATAGATAGATAGAATAGATAATAGATAGATAGATAGATAGATAGATAGATAGAATAGATAGATAGATAGATAGATGATAGATAGATAGAATAGATAATAGAATAGATAGATAGATAATAGATAGATAGATAGATAGATAGATAGAATAGAAATAGAATAGAATAGAATAGATAGATAGATAGAAATAGAATAGATAGATAGAATAGATAGAATAGAATAGATAGAATAGATAATAGATAGATAGAAGATAGAATAGATAGATAGATAGATAGATAGATAGATAGAATAGAATAGATAGAATAGAATAGAATAGAATAGATAGATAGAATAGATAGATAGATAGATAGATAGATAGAATAGAATAGAATAGAATAGAATAGATAGATAGAATAGAATAGAATAGAATAGATAGAATAGATAGAATAGATAGATAGATAGATAGATAGATAGAATAGATAGATAGATAGAATAGAATAGATAGATAGAATAGATAGATAGAATAGAATAGATAGATAGAATAGAATAGATAGAATAGATAGAATAGATAGATAGAATAGATAGATAGAATAGAATATAGATAGAATAGATAGATAGATAGATAATAGATAGAATAGAATAGATAGATAGAATAGATAGATAGATAGAATAGAATAGATAGATAGATAGAATAGAATAGATAGATAGAATAGATAGATAGAAATAGATAGAATAGATAGATAGATAATAGATAGATAGATAGATAGATAGAATAGATAGATAGATAGATAGATAGATAGATAGATAATAGAATAGATAGAATAGATAGATAATAGATAGATAGAATAGAATAGATAGATAGATAGATAGATAGATAGAATAGATAATAGAATAGATAGATAGATAGAATAGATAGATAGAATAGATAGATAGATAGATAGATAGATAGATAGATAGATAGAATAGATAGATAGATAGAATAGATAGATAGAATAGATAGATAGATAGATAGATAGATAGAATAGATAGAAGATAGAATAGATAGATAGAATAGATAGATAGATAGAATAGAATAGATAGAATAGATAGATAGATAATAGATAGAATAGAATAGAATAGATAGATAGATAGAATAGATAGATAGAATAGAATAGATAGAATAGAATAGATAGATAGAATAGATAGATAGATAGAATAGATAGATAGATAGATAGATAGATAGATAGATAGATAGATAGAATAGAATAGAAATAGATAGATAGATAGAATAGAATAGAATAGAATAGATAGAATAGAATAGAATAGAATAGATAGAATAGAATAGATAGATAGATAGAATAGATAGATAGAATAGATAGTAGAATAGATAGATAGATAGATAGATAGATAGAATAGAATAGAATAGATAGAATAGATAGAATAGAATAGATAGATAGATAGATAGAATAGAATAGATAGATAGAATAGAATAGAATAGAATAGAATAGATAGATAGATAGATAGAATAGAATAGAATAGATAGATAGATAGATAGATAGATAGATAGATAGATAGATATATAGATAGATAATAGATAGATAGATAGATAGATAGAAATAGATAGAATAGATAGATAGAATAGAATAGATAGAATAGATAGAATAGAATAGATAGATAGAATAGATAGATAGATAGATAGATAATAGATAGATAGATAGAATAGAATAGATAGATAATAGATAGATAGATAATAGAAGATAGATAGATAGATAGATAGATAGATAGATAGATAGATAGATAGATAGAATAGATAGATAGATAGATAGAATAGATAGATAGATAGATATAGATAGATAGAATAGATAGATAGATAGAATAGATAGATAGATAGATAGAATAGAGATAGATAGATAGAAATAGATAGATAGATAGATAGATGAATAGATAGATAGATAGTATAGAATAGAATAGATAGATAGATAGATAGATAGAAGATAGATAGATAGATAGATAGATAGATAATAGATGATAGAAAGATAGGACACCACGAGATCAAGAATGAAGATAAGCATCCTAATCACCTCTATTCAAAAAGAAAAACAAATAGGACCAGAAAAATTACACAACACTAAAATTAACCAACCAAAGTGACAACAAATAAACTAAATAAAATTATACACGAGTATAAGAACAAAAAGGTTTTAGGTCGGTTAGATCATGCACCGGCGCTATATTATAATAAAACAGTGCAAGAGAAAACAACGTGTCGGCATATTTAACGTTTCGTGCACCTTAAGAAGGCATTTGATTGAGTCAAATTGGAAAATTATCCAGTTATTGTGCGCAAGAGAGATACCTCTAGGAATAATCAAAACGACCCGAAAATATCTATCAAAACAACACAATAAAAGTAAAAGTAAAAGGAGAACTAACTGATTCTATTGAGGCTGGCATTAAAAATGCAATTCTTTGTCCAATACCAAACCTAACAATGAACAAGAAAGGACAAAGAATTGCATTTATAAAATACCTTGTGAATGCGATCAGTTTTATTTAGGTGAATCATCAAGGCCATTAAATGTTAGAATAAGTGAACATCAATCTTATATTAAAAATAGAGAATTTGATAGATCTCAAATATGTAAACACGCATGGGATAATGAACATAGGGTTCAATGGAATAATTCAAATGTAGTCCTAAAAGAAACGGATGGTAAAAAAAGAAAAATCAAAGAAGCGGCTCTAATTATGCTAAATGAGGCCAATTGTGTCGCAAATTCCTCGGCAGAATGTAGTAGGATCTGGTTACCAATATTGAAAGAGGAAGTTATTAATAAGAAAATACCAGTATTAGTAAGTCAGTAACATATAGAGGATACATCATTTATGTTTTTTAAATAACGATAACATATAATCAAAATCATATATTATAATGATGTTTGTTGAAGGTAAACTAAATTCACGAACAAATACTTACAATGTCGGGATAGTATTATGAGGTTTTTTTCCTGGTTTTTCCCTCATAATTTACTATGGAATCACTAACAGGAGAATTTTACTGTCATCATGTCATGTGTTTGTCTTTTTAAAGACAAATTACATGCTATGATTTTTTCTGACGGATATTCTTCAAGTTAAAGTTGATTTCATGTAATCGAATGAACTATCTTATAAGTAAAGTCGTCCCAGGAGCGCAACTCAACAATATTGGCAATATCATTTTAAAGTCGTCTACTTTAAAATGCATAATGTATGTCTGAATTGTCAATATAAATGAGTCAGATAAAATTAAATTATTAGAAGAATTTTTCACTATGTAACAAAAAACAAAATTTGTTTAATTTACTGTTTGTATTTTGAGAACGATTTCCCAAGTGGAAATTGAAAACGTCAATAAACGTATTTTTATCTTTAATTGTAACTTATTCCCAGTTAAATAGTAATTAATATTATTAACTCTTTATAAACTATGTGTTCTGGGAAATGCCAGATGGCCAGATATAAGAAGGTCTGTAGAGCGGCCTAAAAAAAGGGGGAAAAAGCAGTCAAAGAAGATCTAGAGGAAATGGGGAGTGCGACAATGGGAATTACTGGCACAAGACCGACAAACATAGAAGGCAATAGTAAAAGCGGTAAAGACTCACGAAGAGTTGTAGCGCCATTGATGATGATGATTTATTAACTCTAAGGTGGTACGAAGTTCGCCGGGTCAGCTAATTAATTATAATTGTGGTTTATTGGCATATAAATATAGAAATCAGTATAAAAATGCCTCATGAGAATAGTTTCAGAATCACATAGTTTAGAAATTTAAAATATTAATCGTATCTATATATACGTAAATAATTGATTCCCTTATGCATATTAGGCAAAGATGTTAAAACAATTTTGTTTATTATAATGTATGCACAAAACAGCTCCGAATTTTCATAAATAGGCTTAGTGTTTTATCTAATACTTAAATTTATAGTCACGATTTTAAAATAATTTTAACCAAAAAATGACAAACGATACTTCGGCATTCTATAAAGACCCAAATTCTTTTGGATTTTGAAAGTTGACGCAACAATTTAAAATTATATTCCAAAACAAAACAAATAATAAATTACATACTTTAAAAAAATATATTTCTCGGGAACGGTTTTCAGTATATATATATATATTACTATATATATATATATATATATATATTTTATATATATAATATATTAATAAAGTATTCAACTAGTGAATTCAGAGGTTTATTCGGTCAGTCAGGTTGGCAAAATAAAAAACAGAAGTCAACTACTTCATAAGTTTATCGAAGACGTTTCGCTTTATATTTCTAAAGCTTCATCAGTTCTCTAAAATACAAAGATGACATAGAGTTTATAAGAAATACAGATCTAATAATTTATTACTTACAACTCAATATGTAGTATTAAAGATGTTATCGTATATGTACTTAAGTTTACTCATAAATTTAGAACTAACTTAAAAAAAAATTAAACAGAAATATGCAAAAAATAACATTCGCAGAAACGAAGATTTACAAAAACTTTAAACGTACATTTGGCTTCATTTAGAGATGGTTCTCCAATGAAGACAAACAAAACACTGATTTATTGCAATCTACGCAAAACGACGTGGCGCGATACCGAAAATGTTTTTCAAGGGCCATATGTTCAACAAATTCCAAGGTTTGAGACAATTATGAACTTCTACGGGGGTCATTGAAAGAATAGTTGGACGGGTGGATTTGTAACGGAAAAATTTGATATGATTTTTTTTTTTGTAATTTATGTTTTAATGAAACTTAGAGCTTTGGGATGATTATGTTATTGTTTTGAATGGAAAATCCGGCTATTTTAAATTATGAATATTGGTATTATTTATTTCGTAAGATGAGAGAGTGGTAAACCTGGCTCAAATTGTCAATGTCGGTTCTTTTGTTTATTGCAGATGGGTTTTTTAGGATCTCACACATTTCAATAAAGGAGCGTTTTTGATGGTTATTTTGTTTGGCCAGTATTTTAGTATTTGAGAAGTCAATGTGATGTTTGGTGGAAATGGCGTGTTGTGCAAGGGCACAAGAGGGTTTGGAAAGTCTAATGTCGCTTTTATGTGAAGTTATACGCCCTAGAAGTGAACGACTGGTTTGGCCAATGTAGCAGGAATTGCATTCAGAACAGGGGATTTGATAGACAACATTAGTGTGCTCTAACGAGCTTAGTGGAGTTTTGGACTTGGAGAATAACTTTCCAATAGTTTTAGTGTTTTTTAGGGATATTTTGACGGGTAAGTTTTTGAATAGTTTAGTAAGCTTGTTCGTAACTTGTGGGAAATATGGAAGAGAAGCATATTTTGTGGCTGGTTTCGGGGTTAGCGGGGAATTGTCAGTCTGTAAGCTATTGGATATGGAGGCTAGTATTGCACCGTTAGGTGCTTCAGAAATAGAATGACCGTAGCTTTTAGAGAAAAGATATCTGTTGATGATGGATATGGGGTAAGAGTTATCAATGAGGATGGATTTGAGTAAATCCAAAGATTCCCTCTTGTACCGCGTATGGGTCAACGTGTGTACTCTAAAGCTAAGAGCTTGTACAAGGTTAAGTTTGTATCTCATCGGGTGTGTAGAGTGGTAGTTTAAGAACCGGTTACTCGCCATTTCTTTCCTGTACCACGTAGTGCCCAATATGTTGCTATGTGTGCGTATGATTCGCATGTCCAAAAACGGTATGCTGTTATCAACCTCCAATTCACATGTAAATTGAAGGTGAGGATCAACGCTGTTGAAGACTGATAAGGTGCTTAAAATCTTATCAGGTGGTGTTGCTAGGATCAGGTCGTCGACATAACGCTTTACAAAGGGAACCTGGAAATCCAACTTACTGATACTCTCATTGATAAGGTCGTCGAGTACGAAATTAACTAGAATGGGGGAGATGGACGATCCCATGGGAGTTCCAAAAATTTGACGATAGTATTTTTCATTAAAAATTAGAAAATTGGTGTCAAACGTCAGTTTTAATAATTCCGAGAATGTTTCCCACGATATTGGACTGTGTGGTTGGATTTCATTCCAATGGTTCCGGAGTGACGTGACGACACTAGAGAGTGGGAGGTTAGAAAACAGGGATACTACGTCGAAGCTTACTAAGACATATTCTCTTGGTAACTGATAATTATTGATAAATTCACTGAACTGGAAAGAGTCTACTATGTTGAAATCGTTCTTGTAGTTGTATGCTTGTGAAAGAATGTCCGTTAAGAATTGGGCTAAATTCGTGTTAGGAGCGTTGATTGACGATAATATAGGACGCATACTCAGTTGGGGCTTGTGAATTTTAGGAAGACAATAGAACCTAGGGGCATTGCCATTATAGTTATGGAGGGATTTGGCTAATTTATCATCGATGATTTTTTTGTTTTTTAGTTCAGTGATGAATTTATTGATTTTATTTGTGTAAGTTGATGTTGGATTGCGGGGAAGTGGCTGATAATATTTATTATCATCTAGAAGTTGTTGGCTCAGGTTTAGGTACTGCTCTCTCATCATTAGTACTGTTGCATTGCCTTTGTCACTGGTTAATACCATCAGGTCAGGGTGTTCTTTAAGGAATGTGGACGTTTGCTTATAGACATCATCTATATCTGAGCTGGCATAGGGAGGTTTATGTGAAAAGTTGGTGAGAATATTATTAGCAGATGATCTTAATTCAAGGAGTTCATTGGCTTCCGAATGTGAAAGTATGTTTTCTATGTCAGCTACGAAATTGCATACGGAATAATCGTTAAGCGAGGGTTGTAGTCCGAACTTAGGTCCGAGAGATAGAAGTTTTAAGACATTTCTAGGGATTTGGATGTTTGTGAGATTTTTAATCCATTTATCGTGAAATGGTAGACGACTGAAAGGAGTGGACCCTAGATTATTTAATTTTGTTTGGAGGTGAGATAAGGAATTGTTTAGAAAGAAGGTATATTTTCTGAGAAGAGAAGTTTCATATTGATCCAAAATGTTGGAAGGTAGGAGAGGTTCAAGTTGGATGAATATGTTTGACATTTGTCGATGAATGAATGCTATATCGGAATGTCTTTCGAGTTTTGAAAGCATCATCAGTTCATCTAAAAAATTTTACAATATGAGAACCACACAATCATGGAAACGATGTTAATTGTTACCTTAAAAAGATAGTTAGCAGTCAATGTTATTAACAATAATGTGAATGAAACTAAGTAAATGGACATAATACGCTGATTTTGTATAAACAGTTAAGTAAAGTAACTAACAACATATATGAACTTTAGCACAGCAAATGACCATGTGGTCTAAAGTAAATTCAATGTTATTTAATGTTAATTAGTGAGTAAGAACCAAAAAAATCATAGATAACTTCCAACTATTTAATGAATATTAAGCTTTGATTTTAACTTTAGGTAGCATTATAAGTGATATTAATAAAATTTTAAAAAAGTAGTATAAAATGAAGTTACCGATCAAAGCCCTATGAATGTCGCCGGGAAAATGGCGTTTAATGAAACAGGAACGAACTAAACCGCGAAAAGACAGCCAACCTTGAAGTCAACAATACTTTCGACAGATCAACAAGGTGTAGGTACCAACCCAAATTTTGGGCGGTCAATTTAAGTTTAAATGAGTTTGGATGACTACCCGGTTGCAAAAGACAACACAGTGAAAAAAGTTGGTAGTGTAATAGCAACTCCCCTCACTAATCAGTCCAAATTTACAAACAGGAGATTTTCATTCAACCTCATAAGTATGTAATAACGTTAATCATTATGGCTAGTTAAACAGCCACAGGTGGTTAACGATTCGTTAATTTCCAAACAGCCCAAGGTTCAATATACTTGGATCTGTGATTTGCAAAGGATTCTATGAATCAATTACAATATTTGTATTATTTTAGTATAAAAATTGGTAGCACTAATCAAAGTAATTAGTGTATGGAAATGCAATGTAAGTTGCATATGTAATAGTAAATTAATCAGTGAACTGTTTGTAGCGCTATCAGTGTTAAAAGTATAGAAAACTATTTGTAGTGTTACTATTTACTGTTATCAGTTTTAAAATTGTAGAAAACATTATTCAATCTCTTCATGATATTTAAAAATGTCATTAATATGAAATATCCCTCTAAGTTTATTATCTGCATGTTTCAACACATAACTGTTCAGTCCATTCTGGTTTTCGATTCTGTATGGTCCTTCAAACATTGGTTGTTATTTTTTACAACGATTTTCTCTCAAATTCCCTTGTCTAAGTGAACGAATTCAAACTTTGTCTTCTTTTTAAAATGTAATTGGTTTTTTAATTGTTCGATTTTGTCTTCTGATATATTTTTCAGCTTTTCTAAGAATTCTTCTGTTCACCCTTTGCATGACTTGTTCTAACATATCTTGGGTATATCCACTAATCCATTTTCTGCTCCCTATGTGACCAAACATTAAATATTCTGGTACTTCCTCTGTATTTAAATTATGTGTATTATTTAAAAAGTATTCCACTTGTTCGATATGTTCCTGCTATGTCATATGTTGATCCTGGCATACTATCCTTAAATATTTTAATAACTTCTTTAATATATCTTTCTACAGGATTGGCTTGAGGATGTCCGATACTTGTAAAATGAACGTTGATCTCCTTTTTCTCACAAAATGTCTGAATTTTGTGGTTGTTAGAATATGTAGCGTTATCTATTATGAAATTTTTAAATGGTCCTATTTCTTCGAAAAACTGATTAATATATAATTTCAATGTTTTAACATTTGTTCTTGAGCATGAATATAGTTTAATAAATTTTGTGTATAAATCAACTATCACTAGTATATGCTTGTTTCCTGTTGGACTGGGAACTAAATTTGAGATGAAATCCATAGCAACTGTATTTAGTTTTTCATATGCAACATTGGATTTATATGTGTTCTGTTTTTTGAAATTTTTTTCTTTGTTTATTTTACATATGTGGCATTGGGTAGTAATTTCTTTTGCTATACTTCTGTCATTCTTTGCATATACTTTAAATAACATCCATTATAAATCTCTATAAATAATTATCTCTAAATAACATCCATAGTTTTCTTGAACCAATATGCATGTAACTGTTATGTAAATCTTTCAATATCTTCCTATCCAAAGTTCTACTTATTACATATACTTCTAAGCCATTAATTATCTTATAGTACACCCCATCCTTCGTAAGAACTTTTTGTTTTTCACTCAAATTGATCTGATCTCTTATGATTTCTTCTTTAGAATATAATCTGGTGTTTTCTACTAACTGATTTAATCCAATTGTTATTGTTCACTGCCCTTTTTGTGATGTATTTTTTAACCTTGACAAAGCATCTGCCACTATGTTGGATTTTCCAGAAATGTATTTAATTTCAAAAATGTATTCACTCAGTATTAGGCTCCAACGGTGTACTCGACTGTTTCCATATTTGTTATTTAATATAGATGTTAAAGCTTGGTGATCTGTTTCTATAGTCGGTTCGCTATATTTACGCGGGTTTCGGATTAACAAAATTATGCTAATGACTCATTGATAACCAGTTGCAGTAAACGACTTCCCAGAAAATTAGATAAAAACTGCATTAGTGGTCATATTTTAAAATACATTAAAATAACATTAGGGTGGGTATAAATTTGTTACAATATTGCAGTTGAATTGATTCTTTGCCAGTGTTGAAATTGTATGTTTGGTGGAAATATTTAAAAATGCCTAGACGTGTGTTAGATGCAGATAGTCTAATTTGTAGTGTACATAAGTATTTTACGGATGAAAAAAAATGGCGGTCCTTTAAAATCGGTAATGTGTGTTCAACAACTTGTATGTGATGCTCTAGGAATTAGTGAAACCAAACTAAGAGGAGTATTACAACATCGAAATAATGAACGGCCGAAAGAAGATCACCAAAAAACTCGCCTATCATTGAAAACGAAAGATATTCCAGATGGAAAAAAATTTGAAATTCGTGATACCATTTATCTAATGCGAGCCAACAAGGAACATGTGACCTTAAATACAATTTTCTCAGAATTAAAAGATAGAAAATTTGACGAAATTGGCAGAACAAGTCTATGGCAAGTGATACATAATTTGGGTTTCAAATTTCAAAAGGAGGATAACACAAAAGCCCTTTGTGAAAAAAGTTCTGTTGTGCATAAAAGAATTAAATTTTTAAGAAAATATTCTAAATTAAAAGAAGAAATGGCAAATTTTATATATTTAGACGAAACATGGATATTTTCTAGGGGTGCAACCAAGAGAATATGGCAATATGATAACGTAAAGTCTATCAAACATACTGATGGAGAAGAGAAGCGACACATAATTTTACATGCAGGAGGGAAATCGGGTTTTATAGAAGGTGCTGATTTAATATTTTCATCTAAATCAAAATCAAGTGACTATCACGATAATATGAACACAGAAGTGTTTGTAAAATGGTTACATGAAAAACTTCCCCAGGTTTAAGTGAGCCCAGCGTAATTATCTTTCGGAGGAACCTGTAACCTCTAGAAAGCGCGTCCCCAGGTGGCGGATAGGGGAATGCCCGACCCGGTTTACCGGTGGGTAGGAGGGAAATAAAATACCTCCCGTGGACCAATAGGTAATTTACCGAATGATTGCCGGTATAAGCAATCCCCCACTTATGACCAACGGCTGCGGGCGGATGAGTTAATAAGTGGAAGGGCACTCTTTTATCCAAGGGTTGGGAAACTGGTCCTAAAGGCGGATGAATCGAAAAATATGTCAACGGCGTAAGGATGCAGAAGGCAACGGGGAACCACTGCATTAAAGACTCTTAGAGTACCCCTAGTAAAGTCATGAATGGCAAATGACAAGTAGAGTAAACAAACTTACTGATTATGGAGCACGGAATCCAAGATCCGGCAGGGGAGGAATAACTGTAGATCACAGGGCCTCCCAGGTCGTAAACCAGAGAAATCCCTGTGGACTTAAGACATTGAAAATAGCAACCTGGAATGTCAGAAGTTTATATGCAAGTGGTAAATTAGCGAACGTACTGCTTGAAATGGAAAACCTCCAAATTGATGTTTTAGGTTTAAGTGACGTACAGTGGCCAGGTTCAGGCAAACAAATTACAAATAATGGAACCATGTATTATTCAGATAACAACGAGGTCAATCATCGTTACGGTGTTGCTATCTTAGTTGCAAAAAAGGTCAATTACTCTGTGATAAGTTTTACTCCTTATTCTGATAGGATCTTATCAATACAACTACAGTCTAAAAAAGGTATAGTAAATCTTATTCAAGTTTATGCTCCAACGGCAGATAAAGATGACGACGATATCGAACTGTTTTACCAGATGAACGTCTTAAAATCAATGAAAAACCACATAAAGTAATGGCGACTTCAATGCCAAAGTTGGCCAGGAAGAGTGGATGGATATGTGGGGGAATATGGTCTAAAAAATAGAAATGAACGTGGTGACCGTTTGATACAATTTTGCCAGACGGAAGAATTTGTAATAGCTAATACACTTTTTAAGCTACCAAAAAGAAGGTTGTATACATGGAAATCTCCCGGTGATACAACGAATAGAATAATCCGAAATCAAATTGACTTTGTCCTTATTAGACAAAGATTTCGTAATTCTATACTGTCTGCCAAAACTTACCCTGGAGCAGACATCGGTTCAGACCATAACTCCATAGTAGTCACATTACGAACCAAATTAAAACTGGTTAAAAAACCCACACAAAGTAGAATTGATATTAAGAGATTAAGGGAACCACAAACAAAGGAACAAACTGTAAAAATTCTTACTGAAAATATACGTAATGCCCAAGAACTGAATAAAAGTAGCTATAACATTGATCAGAAATGGGAAAATATAAAAGCAGCAATAATTAAAACAGCAAATGAAAACTTAAAACCAAAGAATAGAAAACATAAAGATTGGATGACTGAAGAAATACTACTATTAATGAATGAAAGAAAATCATTCAAAACAAAAAATCCAATTAAATATAATGAAACTGATCGATTAATAAAAAGAGAATAAAAGAAGCTAAGGAGAGAATGTTACATGAGCAGTGCCAAGAACTAGAAGAAATTGAGAAAAAATATGACTTTTTTAACATGCATAAAAGATAGAGAATTAACAGGAATGAGAAAAACACTTTAAACTAGGCAACTAAGAGATGAAAGGGGTGCACTTATAACAGATATAAACCAAAAAATGCAGAGATGGACACAATATATAGCACAACTATTTGAAGACAAAGAGAGAACAGAAGCACCAAAAGAATTTAAGGATGATACTGGGCCTGACATTATACGAGAAGAAATTGAATATGCAATGAAACAAGCTAAAGATGGTAAATCTCCCGGCCTGATGAAGTTCCTATCGAATTACTTAAAATTGTGAATACTGAATCTATTGATCTTCTTTTGGATCTATTCAATACCATATATAGAACAGGTATAATACCTAAAGAATGGCTCCAATCAACATTCATACTGCTTCCCAAAAAAGCCAATGCAAAGGAGTGCAATGAACATCGCACCATAGCCTTAATGAGTCATGTCTTGAAATTGTTTTTAAAAGTAATTCACAATAGAATACATAAGAAATTAGATGAAGGCATAAGTAATACACAAATGGGATTTAGGAAAGGACTGGGAACACGAGATGCACTGTTTGCAGTAAGTGTTCTTTCGCAGAGATGCTTAGATATTAATCAGGAAGTATATGCCTGTTTCATTGATTTTGAGAAGGCATTTGACAGAGTGCAGCATAATCGGCTTAAAGAAATTTTATTAAATAAAAACATAGACAGTGGAGACATTAGAATCATATGTAACCTCTATTGGAACCAAACAGCAAAAGTAAAAGTTGAAAATGAACTGACCGAGGATATCCAGATTCGCCGAGGGGTCCACCAAGGGTGTATTTTATCACCCTTGTTATTCAATTTATACAGTGAAGCCATCTCAGAATTAGCGCTTGCCCAGATCAGTGAGGGCCTTATAATAAACGGAGGTAAATATAATAAACGGTGAGCCACTTAATACCATAAGATATGCTGACGACACCGTCCTTCTGGCAGGAACACTAGAAGAACTGCAACACCTTGCTGAACAACTTAATATATATTGCAACGATTATAGACTAAAAATAAGTTTGAAGAAAACCAAGTTCATGGTATTTACAAAAGCACAAAACATCAAAGTTAAGCTTCTTCTTCTTCAAGTGCCGTCTTCATCAATGGAGGTTAGCGGTTATGGTGGCAAACGTTTGTCTATCTTCAGCTGTTTTTAAGAGTTCCTCAAATCCAAGTCCTGTCCAGTTTCTGATATTACGTAACCAGGACAATTTTTTTCTTCCAATTCCTCGCTTTCCTTCTAAGCTAGTTAAGCTAGTACTAGTTAATACAGAAATTGAACAAATATCTTCGTACAAATACCTTGCAGCATTAATCACAGAATATACTAATCAGACAAAAGAAATAAGATCAGACGCATTGAAATGGCACGGTCAACTTTTGTTATATTTTATCTACCCTTTTGTATGGGGTTGAAGCTTGGACACTTAAAAAATCCAACATTAAAAACCTAGAAGCATTCGAAATGTGGTGTTACAGACGTATTTTGAAAATATCATGGATGGATCGCAAAACAAACGAACAAGTTCTCGAACAACTAGGAAAACAATGCGAAATTCCATAAAAATCAGGAAATTGGAATACTTGGGGCACATCAAGAGAGGTGAAAAATACGAACTACTAAGGAATATAATGCAGGGTAAAATCAAAGGTAGAAGAAGCGTAAGAAGACGTAAAATGTCGTGGCTACGCAATCTCCGTGATTGGTTTGGATGCAGTTCAATTGAACTATTCAGGCGCGTAACCGACAAAATTATAATTCAATATAAGGTTGAATGTTCGAATAATTAAACTTTGATAGTATACGAGGCAACTATCGAACACAGTGATTAATTAAATCTTGCCCAAGTACTTTCGATCAATAGATCATCTTCAGGGGCATCTGAAATAAGCCAAGAAATGTTTTTTTATAAGAAGGAAAATTAATTCACTTGGATAAAAAACTCCAAGTTTATGGTTGAAAAAAGTTTTTATGTGATAAACGTTTATAGACTTACTTCGTCAGTTGTGGCCTATCCGACATGAGTAGAATGTCATAAATGTAAATTTTTACATAACAATACAATACACAAAGACAAACAAACACTTTAAAATTTTTCAAAGGAGAAGCTATATGTTACATAGAAACCGGAGACAGAATGGGCTCCCGGTCTAGCGGAAATGTTAAGATGACATGTGACAAATGACAGCTTGTAAAGGGCAGTTATATGATCTGCACCTTTCAAAATTCTATGAAACTAGATATTGACCAAAGGTCCAACTGACACCACTATAGGAAATCAACTGATGAAATATAAAATTAGTATATCTTTATGTAGACTGAATAATCCAAATCTCACACTCAAACCTGTCTATAATAATTAGGATGTTAGTTTGAGAGTGATTGAAGTTGACAAAAAGTATGAATGTAAGAAAAGACTAAACAATATATTAGACAGTGGATGGTTGACTACAATAAAATGGTCCACCAAGCGCTATCAGTACCGTAAAAAGGAAAAATCTGAATATGCAGTTAAATTATAGTCGAGTCCAATGATATTTCGTCCGTCGGCAAAGTCAAACAGATAATATTTGTATGTTATGAAATTCGAGTAACCGATATCCAGGGACGTATCGCGATATTCGTTTTTTCATCGACACAAATTTTTTGATACAAGTATTAAATCATAACATAACAATGTGTAATGTGTATATTATAGTCAAAGAGCAGAAAATCTGATTTTGGAAAAACAAGCAAAACGTTATATTTCTTTGTTTTTTAAATGGTTAAAAGTGAAACGCAAAAAAATTATCACTCTACCACCCTGTCGGAAAAAATACTAGCTGATACAACGGCATCTACTATAGGGCTTTTTAACGCTTCCTATTTGTTTCAGGCACTTGTTATGGGTCATACAATTTTAAGATATCTATGTCATACGTCTTTTGTATGTACAGTTATTGGTATATACTATATACCAATAACGTATGATGTAGATATATTAAAATTATACGACATATCATAAGTGTCTGAAATATATGAGAACCGTTGAAAATCCCCATTAGCGTTTAACGATGACGTACATAGACGAAACTGTGGAAAAGTATTTTACATTTAAGAAAATATTGTTTTAAACAAAGTTAGCAATTTATAATGAAAAACCGAGTTGTTTTAACTGAAATAATCATCATGTTAGCGTACCTTTTCTAAAATATTTCTCCTGCAGGCGAGCTCTCATCATCGTCACTATCCACCAGATTAATAATAAGTTGTCCACTGTTTGAAAATAATTGTCCTAGTCTTCTGTACTCATTTTCTACTTTCACTACACGGTTTACTGCTTTTTTCCAGTCGGCACTTGTAATCTCTGATAGTTCATGTCGAATTAAATCGACCACTTTCGCGTCAAATTTTGGAAAACTATTCTTCCTCCGAATCCGTTTTTTTATTTGTCCCCAAATAAGTTCGATAGGATTGAATATACAAAAATAAGGTGGTAACCTCAAAACATTATGGCCATGTTGTATTGCAATAGTGTCCAGTATATATTGTTTCTTATAAGTTTTAGTACGAAGTACTTCAAGTAACTGTTTCTTATTATAGTTGTCTTCAAAATACAAATCATTTTCTGTGAGGAAATCTTTTAGTTCCTGTTTTGAAGATGAACTGTTGGGAATTTTTTTGAGAAGCCTTGAGTGGTAACTAGCATTGTCCATAACTATCACACTGCCCGGTGTTATATTGGGAAGTAATGTATTTTTAAACCACTCTTCGAATATAGTAGAATTCATATTCTGATGATAATCTACACTACATTTTTCTATTTTTTTTCCACAAAGCATTAACCCATTTGGCACCCAACCATTTGAAGATCCACAGTGCACAATAATCATCCGAGAACCTTTATTCGGAGGTACTCCTTTTAACTGGCACCGAAGTGAACCATCAGTCCAACCCTTACTAGCGGTATCATGCGTGTCATACCATGTCTCGTCTAAATAATATATAGTCCGCTGTTGGTCTCGATATTCTTGAATTTTTTTTAAATAATCTAAACGCCAGTGTACTATCCTCTTACTTTCCATAATAGCCACCCGTTTATCAACGATTTTGTATTTGAACCCAAGTTTTTTCAGCCTCCTACGTAAAGTGGTTTTAGGGCAGCTCCTTCCCATCGCAACAAGCTTGGTGTATATAATATCAATTGTTGGTATTACATTTTTTTTGTATTCCTCGTAAACCAAATTCCTTAAACATTTAGCAGTCACGATATTAATTTGTTTAGGTTTTCCAGCATCCGATCTTCTTTTTCTCTTTTTAACACCACTTTTCACGATGTCGCGCATAGTAGAATACGGAATTCCGGTTAGAAAGGCTGCTTTTCTTATAATACTGCCTTTACAACTATTTTCAGGATCATTTTGAAGATTTTTGTAAACGTTCATACAAATGCTCTTAGATTGTTCATTCAAAACAATTCTTTTCTTTGGAAGTCTTAAACACTTTTCTACAGTTACAGTCTCAGTGTCATTGTTTTTTGTATCACTTACACTTAAAAGATTGTTGACTACTATACTTTCTCTACTACTACTTGGGTTCTCTTGCTCCCATGCACGAAAAACTGTAGGCGATTTTTCCCATGGTCTAAACATTTTCTTTATAAACAAATAAACAGTTTCAAAAAAACAAACAACAAAAAATACTAAAATTATTATATCTAATCACAATGAAATTTCAACACAACTTAAAATTAAAGCAATGCACAATGCACATCTATAAAAAGCTAGTTGTGAAGATACAACTAAACTAAAAATTTACAAGTCCTGTCCCTTAGATAAGGCACATGCCGGTATTTTTACAACAGGATTGCAACGTCGTAAATCAATCCGTTTAAAACTTGAAAATTGATACTTGGGCATTAGTACAGTTAAAATTGTTAGACGGTTATATTTATACGAAATATTAAGCAATATAATTGAAACTTTTTTCTACTTTTAAGGATAAAAAAGCAAGTTCATTAGCGGAAGGTAATTCAAAATTATACTGCACATTATATTTGAAGCATTATTTGGTCAAAACATCTCATTTTTGGTAGTCAAAAAAAATATTAAATGCATATAATAATTTGTCTGGACTAAAGGTGGTAAACTATGATCTGGAAGTTATATTTTTGTTTGAATTTGCCGACGGACGATAGAAAGTCGGTGCTAACTTATCCTAGGCAAGTTATTTGTTCTCAATATGCTAAATATGTTTTTAGAAAGCATAACCAAATGTGGGACCGAACTTTTTCTGAAACTAACATCTCGTACGTGACCGATTTCAACCTCTGCATTACAATTATTTCTTATCTGTCACGGTCCGGGATGCATGTACGTACGGTTTTTTTTTTAAATTAAACGGAAAAGTAATAAATAACTTAAAATCCAGCCCACGCATTTGCCAAATCGTAGCGTATAAAATCAAACAGATGTCTAGTCTTTGCCTCAAGGATAAAAATCCAAGCGGCAGCAACGTTGGCGCTGCGAAAAAATTTAATCTAAATATATAAATAATTCGATTATAGTGGGCATCAAACTGCTTTAATGTATATATTATATTATATGAGGGGAAACGATGAAAATACCGACTGACTATTTTCCTAAAATATAGCAAAAGCGATGTAGTAAATCATATTTATCGGAATTGACCTTAACCTGAGGATTAGTTAGATATATTATGGGCGAATTAAAAATTTATATTTTAAAAATATAATACTGGGAAGCAAAAAACCTATGTTCTGTTGCATGGAATTTTATAAGTAATTTAGGTTTCTCGTAGTCACTGAAATCAAATCTGAAGTCGAAATTTTGATATTTTATAGTTTACTCCCGATAGTTTACAGTGACCATTCTTATGGGTAGACAAAGAAATAAATACATTTTTTTGCATATACGGCATATTTTGCATAAATTTCACATTTTTACATGAAATTGCATATATCTGCATATTTTTATAAACAAAATGTATAATACCAATATTTTATGAATATATATATATATATATATATATATATATATATATATATATATATATATATATATATATATATATATATATATATATTGTGGCTAAACACCCCGTACGGGGTTACGCCGCTTAAGCTCTCTAGATCTATTTTACGAAGTAGATCAGTCCTCATTTTCTTTATTTAATTTTTCTTGTTATTTTTCTCCACTGTTTCCTATCTCTGGTTTTTTCTCTCCATTGTCGTACGCCCGCCCTGTTGAGATTGTTTGTTACTTCTTGTAGCCATGTAGATCTTGGTCTTCCACGTCTTCGTTTACCAGCTGGTGTCCATTCCAATATTGAGAATATTGTTGAAGATAGTCCTGATCTCCATATGTCCTAGCCATTTTGCCCTTTGCTGTTTTATTTTACAAACGTTATCCTCTTTAATTTCGTTTAGTAGTTCATGATTCGTTCTTTGTCTATATCGGTTTTCATTAATTTTTATTGATCCTAATATTGCTCTTAGTATTTTCCTTTCTAGTATTCTAAGGTCTTCCTCTTGTTTTTTTGTCATGCTAAGTGTTTCGGCAGCATACATCATAGTCGGTCGAATTATTGTTTTATATATTTTCATTTTCGATTTTTTGCTCAGTAATTTATTTTTTAGAAGCTTTTTATTTGCATAGTATGTCTTATTTGCTGTAATTATCCTTTCTTTAATTGTGTTTCCCTTTCTCCGTTGTTTGCTAATAATATTCCCAAATACTTAAACTTTTCTACTTCTTCAAATATATATTCTCCCAGTCTAACCTTTTTGTTTTCATATTTTTTGTCAAATCACATTATTTTTGTTTTTTCTTGATTTATTACTAATCTCATTACTTTCCCTTCTGCTACCAATTCTTTTAACATACTTTCCATTTTTTTCTGTTCTTTGTTATTATCACAATATCGTCGGCATATGCTATTATTTGTCCCTCTCTCGTTCTAAGTGTACCTTTGTTGATTTTTCTGACTATATATTCCAGGGCAAGATTAAACAGAGTTGCAGATAATGAATCTCCTTGACGTACACCTTTATTTATAACAAATTCTTCTGTCTCTCCTTCTTGTGTTTTTACAGTTACTACGGTTTTGCTCATTGTCATTTTTATTAATCGTCTTAATTTGCTGTGTATTCTCATTTCTCTCATAGCTGTAAGTAATTTCGCTCTGTTTATTGAATCAAATGCTTGTTGGAAGTCTATAAAAAGCAGTTCAATTTCTATTTTATATCCATAAGCTTTCTCCATAATTTGCTTTACCGTATGTATGGCATCTGTTGTTGACTTTCCCCTAATAAATCCGCATTGATACTGTCCCATGATATTTGTTGTCGCTTTGGCCAGTCTTCGTTGTATTAAGGTTGACATTGTGATAATTTGTCCTTTGTGCCATTCTTCTGGCATCTTTTCTTCGTTCCATATGATTTTTATTAATTGGTATATTTTTTCTCAATATGGAGTTCATGTCCACCATATTTTATTAGTTCCATGTTTATACCGTCTATACCTGGTGCTTTACCGTTGCGACTACTGTTTATAATTTCTTCAACTTCATCTCTCGTTGGTGTTTCTAGCTCGGTTTCTATCATCGTGGTCTCTTCTTCCACATTTTCATTTAATATTTTCTGAATAGTCGACCTTTTCTGTAAATTGTTGATTTAGATTTCCTGAGTAAAAATATTTGCAACTTTGCTTCCAATAAACTTTTAGAAATATGAAGCTGTATGAATCTCCGAAGGTTCATTTATGGTTTTCACATCAAACAGTGTGGACCTGTGTATATAAGGCAAAGTGTGATTATAGTGGAATTTTATCATATAACTCGTGACTTTGTTAATTTGTTTATATTGCGATGTCCAAACTAAGTTCTTGGATTCAGCCATATCCTGAATTAAAGCTGGATGAAGAAAAAGTATTTTATTGAGATTGCTCTAAAATTGTAAGTAAATTTTCTTTTTAAGACAAGTGCAAGCCACTGTCAACGTATGTTTCGGTAAAAAAACGTGTGAATAAGCTTTAAATTTTGGTTTATGAGAGATACCACACAATAAGCATTAAAGCGCAGTAGTTGTGAGAACTCAAACCATACTCTCATTTATGGAAACAACAAATGTTCACGGTATAGAGTATGACCACTGAGATCGGAAAATGCACAATAACCTCGGTATACAAGCCCTCAAACCAGCCCTATATTTTCACCCCCAACTAACTTCCAATCACAACCCAATCAGCTTGTACTGGAAGACTTTAACAGTCACAGTTTAGTCTGGGGCTATGCAGATTTGGACGCAAATGGAGACGCACTAGAAGCATGGGCCGAAACGAGTGGCCTCACGTTAATCCATAATCCTAAACTTCCACCATCTTTTTAGAGCAAAGTTTGAAAAAGAGGATATAACCCGGATATTTGTTTTTTAAGCAATAACCTCGAAGAACGATGTACCAAAGTAATATATGGACCCTTACCAAAAACTCGGCATAGATCAATTGGTATAAATATCTTTCCAATTGTCAGACCACAAGCTATTCCATTGAGAAGGAGACATGCTAGATTCTGAGCTACTACGTCTTGAACCAAAAGTAGAGAACTACGAAAAATTTGTAGAGGTACCCAAAAATGTGTCTAAAAAAGCTATCCCCAGAGGTTGTAGACAACAATATGTTCCTGGAATGTCTAGCGAGTCCAAAGAACATACGAAATCCTGTATTCCAGTGATTTTTTTAGCCAAGAAACGGTTGACTGCGGAGCAGTACTATTTCAACAGCTAAGTCAAGCCAGACAGGAAAAGTGGATTGAGATCCTGGAAAAAATGGATATGACACATAGTAGCAAAATAACATGAAACCTTGTAAAAAAACTTAGCATTGATCCAAAAGAACATAAACCACCTTGCAAGGTTACAGCAAACCAAGTCGCTGCTCAACTCTTTTAAATGGAAGAACTACGAATCGATATAAGGACCGAAATACTAGAAGAAGATTGGATTCGGAGACAAATTACTTAAGAACTCCTTTTACACTAAAAAAACTCCACAACGGTATGAACAGGTTAAAAAACGGGAAAGCTGCAGGTGTGGATGATATATGCAGTGAACAAATAAAGCATCTAGGCCAAAGAGCAAAAAACTGGATCTTGAAATTTTATAACATGTGCTGCAAAACCTGCGAAATTTTAAAATCATGGAGGAAATCTAAAGTAATAGCCTTGTTAAAACCAGTAAAAGACCCAAAAAAATCCCAATAGCCACAGACCTATTTCGCTGTTGTGTTACATTTTTAAACTATACGAGAGACTTATACTCGCCAGAATAGAAAAAAATGTTGACAAGCACCTCATCCCACAACAAGGAACCGGTCAAGTCCTCGCACCAACAAAACACATTGAAGAGGGCTTTGAAGAAAAACTTATAACAGGAGCTACTTTCGTAGATTTGACAGCAGCCTATGACACAGTAAGGCACAAAACATTGCTCCGAAAATTATACGACACTGTCAATGACCACCATCTGGGTAAGGTCGTATATTCCTTACTGCATTCCTTACTTTTTTTCGTTATGCTGAAGGGTAAAGTAAGTAGGTGGAGAGTTAAAAAAATCTGCCTCCCACAGGGAAGTGTTTTAGCACCAATGCTCTTTAATATACACACAAACGACCAACCTACGCCAATTGAAACCAAGCCCTTCCTTAATGCTGATGATCTTGCAATTATGCTCAAGGAAATAGTTTTGAAGAAGTGGAGGAGAAACTCAAAACTGCCATTAAAACCATAACAGCGTACTACCTGCAGAATTCCCTGAGATCCAATCCCTCTAAAACCCAAGTCTGCGCTTTCCACCTTCGCGCTAAGGAGGCCAAGCGAAAACTCCAAATTGCGTGGAATGGTAATATATTAGAACATACATATCAATCTATATACCTTGGAGTAACTCTGGACTGGTCCCTCACCTACGGACAATATTGCATAAAAACGAGAGGGAAAGTAACAACTAGGAACAGCATACTCAGAAAGCTAACGGGAAGTAAATGGGGTGTACATCCTGGCGTTTTAATAACAACGGCAGAGGCACTTTGTTTCTCAACTACTGAATATGCGTGCCTCGATTGGGAGCATGACAACATGGCAAAATGGGGAAAAATAGACGAAGATGGTGCGAACCGTAACTGTAACTGTGGAGAAACACAGAATATGGAACATCTTCTTACATGCAGAAACTGTCCTCATCGATGTACTCTCGAAGATTTGTGGCTCGCCAACAAAGATAAAACCAACGTAGCCCGATACTTTGCTAAAGTGTCCGGACACGATAAAGTAAGGTAAGTATTTCTGATTTCTTCTAATAGAAAGTTTTTAATCAATCAATATACATTTTCACCTTGAAACGTGTTAAAAAGCTCTTAAATGGCCCAATTGACAATTGCGCAGTGCTTAGGGACTTAAATCCGAGCAGCACCGTTTAACCAGGACCTTTGCGATGCCTGTTATTTTCGGGAATTCCAATTTCCAAAGTGAACAATGTCACTTTTTACGTCATTTTTGCAGGAGTATTGTAAATTAAACATTCTTGATGAAAGTACCTGAAGAAAAAAATATATCGAGATTTATTTTTCCAAAAATTGTTGCCGATAACTCGATTTATTTTATAGTTGACGAAAGTACTGATTTCCGGGGACCCTATATGGCTTAATGATAGGGGTTTTATAGGATTGTCCCGTTTTCTTTTCTACCGGAAAGTATACCATGCGATAAAGTTTAATTAATGTTAAGCAACAATGCAAGCTATGGGGTAAAGGCAGTATAAAACTTAAATATATCGTATAGCAATTTAATTCATGTAACATGTCTAGCTCATGGGTTTGACCTTGTCGCGGAAGAAATAAGACGAAATTCTCCGCATGTTAATGATTTGATGTATAATGCCAAAAAAGATTTTATAAAATCTTCATAACGAGTTCAATTTTACAAAGAACAAAAGTCTGGTTATAAGCAGCATTTTTATGCGGAGTATTTTCAAGGAATAAAACTTTATATTACAGAATTAACAGATTCCACTTCAGCAGCTCTGAAAAAATGTAAACGTTTAACCTAATTTACTTCAGAATCTAGTATTTATAAGTTTAAGTTTTAAATTTCTTGTTAGGGACATAAAAAACTCTGAAAAACAAAATTTGACTCTTTGTGAATTAGTCGATTTGATTAATCATGTTAAGGAATCTTTTCGTATGGTAAAAGGAAACATAATGCATACGCGTAAGAAATAAATTGCAATATATTTTAAATAAAAACTCAGGATTTTGTTTTGTCTTTAGAAAAAGTTGCGAAAGTCCAACAAGGTACCAGATATGAACTGCTGCCTTTCAATATAAATAAGTTTTAAAATGCACCAAAATTTTCTGTTGATGTCGAAAGAAGTTTTTTGATTTATAAGCATTGATACATAGACAGAAAGCATAATATTTTAATTTCAAATTTTAAAAAACAAATTATTGCCAATTGTTTTGTTAATGATAACACTGGTTTTTGAAATTACCTATCTAGTATAAGTATGTATGGTAACTATATTTATTAAAATATTGTAATTACAATTATAAATGTCAAAACTGTTTTTCAACCTCACTGCAGGTTAATCTATATAAAAAATACGACTTTTTAAATACTATACACTGAGAAGGAAATAGAGAAGGTGATTCATTGTTAAGAACTGATTTTAAAACTGCCAACTATTGGGACACTCTACAATTTCGGCGGCGTCGTTATTTTATTTTTTTAGGATTGAATTGAACGCCTCCCCAGAAAGGAATTAACTTTGATTATGGGTGATCTAAATGCCAAAATTGGTAGGGGACAATCGGGAGAATTTATAGGACAATTTGGACTGGGAGAAAGAAATGAGCGAGGAGACCGACTGGGTGAATTTGTAGCAGAAGAAGAGTTTGTGATTACTAACACTTACTTGAAACTCCCACACAGAAGATTATACACATGGAAATCACCTCAAGATACTCCAGGCCGCATAGTGAGAAATCAAATAGATTACATTCTGATTAATAAAAGATTCCGGAACAGCATAACATCAGTCAAGACATACCCAGGAGCTGATATCAAATCAGACCATAACACTGATTGGCAAAATTAGGCTCAGGCTAAAGAAGGTTAGACGTAGTGTCAATCCAAAATTCGACATCAAGCTACTAAAAGACCAATACACAGAACATAGTGTAAAACGGTATATACAGAACAATTTGAATACCGTTATTCAATCGGATGTAATGGACCAGGAGCTAGAAAAGTTACATACAGTTTCAAAAGACATTCTCGAGAAATTTCTCAAACCACCAAAAATTAAGAAGAAATCGTGGATGACAAATGAGATTCTAGATATGATGGAAGAGAGGCGAAAGTTCAAAGATCAAGACATGTCATTATACAAAAGAATCGATAAAAAGATCAAAAAAGCTATTAGAATAGCTAAGGATACACATCTAAGAAAACAGTGTTCGGAAATACAGCAATTGCAACATAAACACGATACATTTAATATGCACAAAAAAGTTAAAGAAGCCGCAGGCTTATACAAACCTAGAAAAGTTGGGTGTTTGGCAGATAACCAAGGCAAACAACTGTTAACCGTGGAAGAAAAACTAGACACTTGGAAGAATTATGTGGAAGTAACTTTTGCAAATGAAAGGCAGACTACCATTGAAGACACTGAATGCCAAACAGGACCCCCGATTACCATTGAAGAAGTCACGTCAGCAATTAAAAGAACTAAAGATGGTAAAGCGGTAGGGCCTGACGAGTTTTGTGCAGAATTCCTTAAACTTATGGATGAACAGGGAATAAAATGGATAACAACTGTATTCAACAACATATACGTAACTGGAAAAATACCCCAAAGCTGGTTAAAGTCGACCTTCGTGACCATACCAAAAAAAGTAAATGTCAAGACATGCGAAGACTACAGAACAATTAGCTTAATGAGCCACTTACTTAAAACGTTCTTAAAAGTGATACATGGCAGAATATATAAAAAATGCGAAGAACAAGTATCATGGACGCAGTTTGGATTCCGCGATTCCTTAGGCACCCGAGAGGCTCTATTCACTGTCCAAGTGCTTATGCAAAGATGCAGGGATGTTAACTGCGATGTGTATATTTGTTTTATCGACTACAAAAAGGCATTTGATAGAGTAAAACATGATAAACTTATAAACATCTTGAAAGAAGTGGGGCTAGATGATAAGGACTTGAGAATCATCTATAATTTATATTACAACCAAACAACCAATATTAAAGTGGATGATCAATTGACAGAGCCAGTCTCCATAGATAGAGGAGTGAGGCAAGGATGCATTCTGTCGCCGGTGTTATTAAATATATACTCTGAATATATCTTCGAGCAAGCGCTGGGAGAACTACGTAAGAAGGCGTATTAGTCAATGGAATGCGTCTAAACAACATTAGATATGCCGACGACAAAGTAATTTTTGCAGATAGTCTGGACGGTTTGTAAAGAATAATGTCGCATATATCACATATAAGTAGAGAACACGGACTTGATCTTAATACGAAGAAAAGAAAGTACATGGTAGTCAGTAAGCGCGAAATATTAAATACACAGCTTTTGGTTAACCAACAGCTAATTGACTCAGTGGACAGCTACACATACCTTGGTACCAATATTAACAGCCAATGGGATCACTCCAGTGAAATAAAACAACGCATAGGAAAAGCGAGATCAGCGTTCATAATGATAAAGTCTCTTTTCAGAAGTCATGATTTATCACTTGCTACCAAAATCTCTCTCATTAGATGCTATGTATTTTCTACCTTATTATATGGAGTAGAGGCCTGGACACTTTCCGAAGCTTCCTTAAGAAAACTCGAGGCATTCGAGATGTGGTGTTACAGACGTATCTTAAGAATTTCATGGGTGGATCGTGTGACTAATGTTGAGGTCCTACGTAGAATAGGCAAATAATGCGAGATTATTAACACCATCAAAGAGCGCAAACTAGAATATCTTGGCCATGTTATGTGGAATGAACAGAGATACGGCTTGTTGCAACTCATTCTTCAGGGCAAGGTATTTGGAAAGAGAGGACCAGGGAGAAGAAGAATATCTTGGCTTCAAAACCTAAGAAAGTGGCTTATTACATCGACAACCTGACTATTCAGAATAGCAGCAAGCAAAGTTAGGATAGCCATGTTGATCGCCAACATCCGGAACGGATATGCACCGTAAGAAGAAGAAGAAGGATTGAATTATTTTGCCAGAAATTAATTCCATTGTGATCTATACGCACCTTTCTCGTACTGTAAATTTCCAAATTTTACGTGACTAATGCGCCCACCAAACTGGCATGACAAGTGGCAAGTAGCAAGTAGCGCTAAGTACTTAAAATGTAACTAATGAAAACGAATGATTCAGCGCACACCAAAATGATATTCACGTCATTCATTCTAATCATTCGTTTGCATTGGTTACATTTCAAGTAACATGCTAGACGCGTGCTATTTGCTACTTGCCACTTGCCATGTCAGTTTGGTGAGCACTCTCACTTATATATTCTTGTTCGCTGTGAGTTTCGCTGGTAGCGCTCTCTCGCGGTTTGAAACTTGTACTTTTCTTGTAAAATCGGTGTAAGTGAAATATGACAAAACGAGAAAAATAGATATTTATCTAAAAATACAAAATTATGAACTAAAATATTATTGTAAACTGATTACTGAACGAATACACAGAATTAATAGTAAAAGTAATTACGCCTTTTTATTTTATTTATTATAATTTTAATATTTAAGATAAAAGTTCCTGCGACTGGATGACTACTTACGTAAGAGGCTATGGAGAAAAAGAAGAAGTTTATGTGAAAATATTTAATGGTTAAAGGTTACCTTTACCTCTCGTAACCATGATACTATGACGAAGAAGATAAGATAATGCATAAGTCGTGACGTCATTCAGAGAGTTGCACGTTCGAAATGTCAGTTTTTTGTGTGTCTCAATAAATAATCTTTAATAAATAGTTTAAAGATGTCTTTATGTGTACGATTATTGTAATTATTAAACCTCTTAACTTATTTTCGTCCAGTAATTTCATCACAGAATGCATACAAATCCCATTTAACTTTAACAAGAATTCAAATTCTACTCTCCAATGACGGCATGCGTGAACACGACCGATTTTGTGCTACGGGAAGATCCTATCTTGTTAGTCATAGTATCATGCTTGTAACGTTGTAATTCTTGTTTTCATTTTGCATTTTCATTCTGTTTTTGCTCAGTTATTTTTTGTGTGCTTAGGCCTTAGTGCTTAGATATCAATTTGTTTTAATTTTATCAAAAAATTAAACATTATACTGGTTTTAAGTCTATATCACATGATATCCCATTTCAACCAGCTACACCAAAAATCTTATTAATAGCAATAATCTATTTTTCTCTTTGAACTATTTTATGCTTGGCAACAGGAAATGAATAAAATTTACTTATACCCAGTATTTTTACATGTATCAATACAACAGCTGCTGTATCTTTTTCTTTTTGAAAAATCCATATTCGCCATTATTTGAATGTTTACAAGTTAAATGCACAAAACTGCCACTAACAGCGTTGGTGAAAACTGTCAAATCCCTTCTACTCATCGGCTCACAGCGAATATACTGGTCTTACATTATTATTATGGTAATATATGTACGTGACTTACTACTGTCAAAGTTTTAATCTAAATTAATTTCTTAAATTTACACATAGGTATCATTAAAAATTTGACCAATTCGTATTAAAAGTGATGACTCTAACCAGGACTACGGCTTCGAAATTGAGAGTAGCACAAAGACGAATGGAAAGATCTATGCTAGGAATTACGGGATCGCCTAAGAAACGAAGATCTGCGAAGAAGGACGAGTATTGCTGATGTTGTGGAACGCATAGCGAAACTTAAATGGAATTGGCATGCCATAGAGTAAAATTGGAGGCCAAGAGCAGACAAACGTAGTAGATGAAGACCACCTACGTTAGGCTGACGACATTAGGCGTGTATCGAAAAATTGGCAACAAAGAGCACAAAATGGCAAGGAATGGAAGAGTTTAAGGGAGACCTATGTCCAGCAGTGGACGTGATATATAAAGGCTGGATGATGATGATAATGATCATTAAAAAATGATTCATGTTATCTAAAAGCTGTTATCGACAAGGAAATATGTACTGCGGCAGCGACATATTGGCGATACTTGCGTTAACGCCATACAAACGCCAAAGTTTTCCAAAATACAACGGTAGCAAATCCACTGCAAGCATTTATTGTAGGGGCATCAACAGGATTGCCAGCACAGTCAGGTAAGGGCCAGCACCTAATTGTCACCCACATTGACAGCGATTTAGTTTTCGGCAAAATGGTGCCCTTGTTTTTATGTTGAAGAAAACTGGGGATTATCATGAAGACATGAACTCCATATGCTTCGAGAAGTGATCCGAGGACACTCCCAGTAACTAAGTTACAGTAGGTAGAAAATAAAGCGTCTTATCACAGTCGCCTTGTTGAACTCATTTCAACGATGACTGATAGAAAATCCGTCGTGGAGAGTTACGAGAAATACCTAGAGTCGATGGCAAAAAGGGAATAGGTAGAAAGAGGAAGTCATGGCTGCGAAATATTCGAGACTGGACAAACATGACTGTAGATGAATTATTCCACGTTGCAAAAGACAGAGAAACTTTTTGAAATATGGTCGCCAATCCCCGTTAATGGGGACGGCATAGGAAGAAGAAGAAGAAGAGCTACGAGAATGATGTATTTCATTTACAGAGTCTATGGTTAAAGCAGAACTAATCGTCTATAACTATCGTCAATATGCTGTTTGTTTGTTTGCTGAAAGCAAAGTGCACAAATGAGATATAATTCCAATAGTTCAGTTCAGTTTCAACCCACAGTCAATGGAAGAACCATAAAATTAAAATGTCAAAGCATTACGTAAGACCAACTGACCAACAGTGGAATCTGTTGAAATTTACAACTGTGGAGTTGGTATATCTAAATTACGAAGAGATATGGAGAGTGTAATCAACGCCAACTGTAGATTAATTTATCCTGAACAAGGTCTTCTCAAGATGAATAAATTCTTAATGGGTATATTCAGTGCAGGAAGTCTAAACAGTCGAGCTGGGTCCCCTACCAGTTGAAGCTGCAACAAACTTTTTAAAAATAGGTTTAAATTTAGTACAATTTAAATTAATTTGAGTATTAAGACAGTGAGAGTTTTCATTTGTTGCCCTTTTAATTTCCAAATCTTCCAATAAATCTAACTCCAAGTAGTTTTTCTTTATTCTAATGTCATGTAAAATAGATGAACTAGTATTGATGTTAAAATTATATTTACTGTATAATAAATGGTGACCATAACTTGAAGAGTTTGGTCTTTTCAAATATTCTGTGATACTAGTAGATAACTTTGGAATGGTTCTACCTACGTAAAAGGCATTACAATCATCACATTTTAATTTATAAATACCACTATTGTCAAGAGTGTTTATCCTATCTTTGGTGTTGATTAAAAAGAAACCTAAAGTGTTGTGTGACAAAAGAAATTTTTGATGTCTTAAATTGTAGAAGTTAAAAGTTTTGATATTTTTTTGGAAATATTGCTGATGTAACTAAAGGAGAAATATCCAATGTTATTTGTGACATTGGGTTGAAGCAAACATTGTGATGAATAAGCAAGCTTTTCTGCAGTTTTAAGTTTAGCTCCATTTTGAAACTTAAGTTCTAAGTTGAACTCCTTGTTAGAAAGTGGAAATTTGAGTAACCTAAAAATGTAACTGTTAAAAGCAGCCATTTTTCAGGTGCTCTAGAAGCGAAAGTACTTCTTCTTCTTCTTTAAGTTCCATCTTCTATCGAAGTTTGGAAATCATCATGGCTATGCGGACTCTGTTGACTGCCGCTCTAAAAAGTTATGCACTACTGCATTCAAAACATTCCCTTAAGTTCTTAAGCCAGGATATTCTTCGTCTTCCCACATTTCGCTTTCCTCGGATTTTGCCCTGCATAATAAGTTGTAATAATGCGTATTTTTGCCCTCTCATCACATGTCCCAAGTACTCAAGTTTTCGTCTTTTAATAGTTAATATTATTTCCGCCTCATTTCCTATCCTTCTAGTTACTTCCATGTTTGACATTCTTTGAGTCCATGATATTTATAGGATTCTTCTGTAACACCAAAATTCAAAGGCGGCCAACTTATTCAGATGAATTTGTTTTAGTGTCCAAGCTTCCAAACCATAAAGAAGAGTAGAGAACACGTAACATCGAAGCATTCTCAGACGTAGTTCTAACCTTATATCCCGACAACAAAGAAACTTTTTAAGTTTAATAAATGATGTACGTGCTATTTCAATACGTGTCTTAATGTCTTTGGTTTGGTCTACATCTGATTTATCCATGTTCCTAAGTATTTATAGTTATTAACACTCTCAATTGCAGTATCTTCAACAGTCAATTGGATATTTGCATGTGCAGATTTAGTCATGATCATGCATTTAGTTTTCTTCAAATTTATCTTCAGTCCGTACTCATGCCAGCGTTCATTAGGGTGTTGCATTACGTTCTGTAAATCATTGTTGTTATCCGTAATTATTACTGTATCGTCTGCAAAACGTAAGTTATTCAAAACTTCTCCATTGATAGATATACCTTATATTGAGTCTGAGAGCGCTTTTTGAAATACCGCTTCACTGTAGACATTGAAAAGTAGTGGGGACAGCACGCAACCCTGGCGGACTCTTCTCTGTATTTTGATATTTTCGGTGTACTGGCGGTCAACTCTTACCTTGGCAGTTTGATTCCAATATAAATTAGATATAATTTTCAGATCACGACTGTCGATATTTTTGCTTTTTAATATATCTACAAGCTTTTTATGTTGAACTTTATCAAATGCCTTTTCGAAGTCTACAAAACATAAGTACATATCCTGATTCATGTCTATGCATCTCTGAGCCAGCACATTCAAGCCGAACAAAGCATCTCTTGTACTCATACCATTTCTAAAGCCAAATTGTGTGCCACTAATCTCATATTCAAGAGTTTTAACAATTCTGCTGTAACGAAAGTACTTGGGCAATATTTAATAGAAACTGTGCTTGATATTTGCCTTTTATTTGATTAAAATTCATTTATTCGAGCATTCAACCTTATATCACTTTATTGAAAATAAACAACAGCAACTTAGCTGCAACCGAAGCTTGAAAAAACTAATAATTTCTAAAGTTTACTTATAAAACAGTACATATACACATACAGAAATATACAAAAATGATATTATTTTCCCAGAATGTGCCAAAAAAATAATATTTATGCGTTTTGTCCTGCATTTCAGTTACTTAAAGTGTTCTTTTGTTATTTTGATTCTCTCGTAATAGATTACTTCCCTTATGTCTGCTCATACATCCAGCAAAAAACCAAGTCGGGTGATTATTCGGTAGCGTAAATGTTTATAAAAAAGTGTCCCGAAAAATAGACATCACGGTCCGATAGTATATGTATAGTTGTATGTAGGATATAATTTTTTTGGCAGACCGCCCGTACAACTTTTGATTCTCGAGGCAATGTCCGCATGAACTCTCCAGCCAGTTTTTAGTTTTTCAGCCAGTACACTCTAGTTTCGGGCGAGATTTTTTCATGTACGTTTAGTTGATGTAGTGCTTTACTTGTTTTTTTTTCGGGGTGATATTTTTTAATTTATTTTCTATGTTATGACTGAAGCTACTAGGTAAGTGTATCAAAAAGTGTGCGTGTTTTTCTCTTTTATGTGTTTTTGACTATTATCGTAGAAAACTATTTTTTAATGACTCTTGGTTTGTAAAATGAAGGGTTGATAAATTTACGTATTTGTTTTTTACTATTTTCAGATTAATAATTGTGTGTTGAGATTTTTTCATTCATTAATTTTTCCTTAAATAATAGATTTAATTTTTCTCGTCTTTCTTAGACATCATTCAGACTGTTTGGTTGTAGAACATAAAATTGACTTAAAAGTACACAATCTCTTCAGTTCTGAGTTATTGGAACTCAGTCGTTTCTCATTTTTTTTACATACTCTGTCCAGTGTCTATGTAGGTTTTTCTTTAGCTCCTGTGTCAGTTCTTGGTGGTCATTCAAACGCCTTCTTCGTTCGTCTTCTTCTGTACCTATAACTTTAAGTGATCTTTTCACTATGTTTGCTCTGTTTTTACTATGTTTTTTCACTCTTACCGGTCTTATACAATTATCTTTCATTGTAATACTCACATATGTAGATCACTCGTTAGAGCATCCTATCATCTTTTGTTTGGACGACAAACTGAGCTTCTCCTAGTGTGTCTGAAGTTCCTGTTTGTCTTTTTAATTCCCCTATTACCTATCTCGACTCTACAAGTAGTACTTTGTCTTAAATAGTACTTTATGCTAATATTTCTTTTGTTTTATTTAGATTTAATAATTTAAGTTTAAAGTATGCGCTAGTTAACCTTTTTACACTATCTGAAGAAAGTTTTATTTCTTTTCTAAGCCGATTTTTTCTCGTTTATATTAGTTTGGTTTTTCTTATTAGAAAATTAATATTAAAATAAAACTACAATATATCGTGAACGACATTATATTTTTACTATCAACATCAGTTGGTAAATACACATCTTTCAGCTTTACAGAAATGGTTGTTGAATGCATTAATATCTAGGCAATCAATACGACTCTAAAAGACCTGTAAATTTTCGTGAATGATTTATTGCCATGGAATTTACATTAAAATTATTTGATATAAAATTTGAAATTAAAATAATATACATTAAAATTTCCTCTGGGAGATCTTATTAAGCATATTAATATTATATGGTCTACAAAACATTTTAATTTTATTTAATTTTACTAACATTTAAAAACCTGGAACATTATAATTAATTACATCGTCATCAACTAAAAAGCACTAGAATATATAAGCTAAAGAGACTTCTTAAGCCCTTTACTCTTTAATCTCAGAACAACAGAAATCACAGTGCTAAGGAGAATCGCGGAAAACACACTGAGGGATTGAAAAAGAAGTGACGAAATCAAAACAGTATGTAAGGTGGAAAAGATAGGTGACTGGATACTGAATAGGAAGGGAGAATGGAACAATCGTATAAGCAGAATGACAAACGATAGGGTTCTATCAAATCGACGTTTGATAGAAAAAGTGTGATTGATCAGGAGAAAATGGAGAGACAATACAACATGAAGGGACAATCCAAGAAAACAGTAACAGAGAGAATTGCCTAATAAAAAGAAGAAAAAGAAGAGAAAAAAGTCATCAACTGACGACGTCTCAATTCAAAGGCTGTCAATTCATCTTTTGCGCGGTTGCCCTATACTTCTTTCTATTTAGTATCCATTCTTTTATACAGTGTACGTTACATTTTCTTCTAATGTCGTCACTTCTGTTTTGATCTCTCAATGCGTTTCCTGGATTCGCGCAATTCTTCTCAGTACTCTTATCTCTGCCGTTTCCAGTAGTCTTTGTGTTATGGCTGTGTCAAGTCTTGTTTCGGATACATATGTCATTATTAAACATTCACTGGCTTTATTAATTATTGACTTCATCTCAGTATTAATGTGTCGGTTTCGCCATATAGTCTTATTAAGTCCTTATTCCTAGTCTATTCGCTTTTTGTACTTGATTTCCTACTTCTGTGTTCATGTCTCCATATCTGGACAGTGTAATTCCAATATATTTTCTTATTCTGTATCTTTTTCCTTTATTGACACTTTTAATGATGTCATCCATGATTAAACTAAAGAGGGCTCAATGAGTGCGTCTGTCTTATTCCGCTGCCTATCTCTATAGGTTCAGTAAGCTGTCTGCCTATTTTGACTTTCATGTAGTTGTTTTGGTAGATGTTTTCAATAGGGATATGATATTTACGGAACCTTCTCTATTATACAGAAGATTGATTGCATCTTTCAGTCTTACTCTGTCAAATACTTTCTTCAAGTCAATCAGACATGACATGGCTACCATATATTGCTTCATAATCTTTTTTGGATGGTACTCGTTCAACCTCATATCCTGACTTTCTCCTCTAATGAAGTATTAATCATTATGTCTCGTAATTGATCATAAAAGGTGTTTCTTCCATTCTCACCCAGACGTCTTAAGAAGCATAAGGAAAGAAAATTATAAGTTAGAAAACACTGAATTTTACAGATTATCTCTCACACGGATTTTCTTCACCTTTTATAATTGTCTCCTCTTTTTTATTATTTCTTGGACTACTTTTGACTACTACCAGGTTTCAGTATTACGAAATCTCTTTTCTTAATAATTTCAATCGATGTCTATGTCTATTAAATAAAAGTATGTTTTCGCAATATAGATAAAACACCAATATATAGCCTTGTCCATTATCTTATATATTTATCATCTATTGACGGATTTATGTTAACGTGTGATGTTGTTTACTATGTTTAACGGTTTTTTAATAATTCATCTAATAAGCAAAAATGTTGATATTTATTTCTTCGCATCTCTAAAAAAGGACCTGTGGCCTGTGTACAAAAAATGGCTTCTTTCGTACCCAGTGCGTCTAGTTGTTTCTAATTGTATTTTTTCCAACGTGTTATAACTTTTTTGTATATTTGTTTTATTTAAAAATCCTGAAATGTGAAAAATTTGAAGATTATTATCTTAAGAAATAGTTTAAAAGAAAATAAAGAATAATGAAGACACCAGAAGACCCGTGGCTTTGTTTACTATTCTTCTCCATTCTTTCCTCTTTGCTGCTTTATTTTTCCAATCTGTGATTTTAGTTTCTCCTATGTCTTTTTAACATCCTTTTTATACCTGGGTTTTCGGCCTACCCTTCTTCTTTTTTCCTCCTATTCCTCCCGTTAGTACTCTTTTGTGTGTTCTCGTATTTGGCATCCTTTGAATATGTCTCAACCATCTCAATTTTTGTAATTTTATGATTCGTATGATATTCGGTGCTCCATATATCTTCTTTAGTTCTGTATTTGGTCTTTTTATCTACATTCCATTCCATAGCTTTCCTCCAAATATTTTTCTGAGGACTTTTCTTTCCCACACTTTGAGCATGGCTTGTTTGGATTTATTCATCCTTAATGTGTCACTGGCATATAATGCTATAAGTCTTATCACTGCCTTATGTATTCTTGTCTTAGCCCTTCTAGATATGTTTTTACTTCTTAATAAGTTGTTTAGAGCAAACTTACAAAGATTACCAGCCATAATTCTCGCTTGGAATTTTTTTTTATATTCGGTCTTCTGGGAAATGTCGGTCCTAGATGTTGGAATCATTCTAATTCTTCGAATTTATATATTTTCCCTTCTGTGATTATTGCCAGGTATTAACCTTGTATGTATTCTTTTTCTGTTTATTCCATATATTTGGTATTTTCTTCATTTATTTAATATTCTCCTTTTATTTCTCGTCCTAGTCCTTTTAGGATTTCTTTTAATTCTTGTTTACTTCTGGCTATAAGTACGATGTGATCAGCCAATGCTAGTCATTGGTACTTTAGTTAATATGTATACAAGTCATGTACTGTTAATTCCGGCTTTTTGACAACAATTTCAAGAAGGATACGGAACAACAGTGATGACAGCACTCCCTAGCTGATATCAAACTATCTATCAAAAGTAGTATGTTTTGAAGTGTGTAAAAGATTTTAATTCCTAACTGAGCCCTTTCTGCTTAGAAAGCCATTTTCCAAGTTATGGTCAAATATGAAATATCCTACTAGGTAGAGATTATGTGGAAAGCAGAAAATTTCTAGTTCTGTTTTTTCTTTTTTTTTTTTAATAAAAAAACACAAAGAGGAAGGTACACTTGGACTCCATAAAAAACACAATAACACATTTTGTAATGGCACGGGTGTCAGAACCCGACGATTTATACTGGAGTTGAAGCAGCAGATAGAGTGAGCAAAATCGAATGCCAGCCCTTTAAAATTTTAAAGACTCTTCTTCTGAGAATAGTTTAATAGGTTAGGTTAGGTTAGGTTAGGTTAACTTTACACTTTTTTACATTTTCTTATAACCCATGTCCCTTTACCTTGTCTTATTTTGTTTTATTTGAATAGTCCATTTGGGAATAGTTTTGTCCACGTTTATATGCAATAAGTTCACTTTCTTTCTTTTAAAAGAATAATCTAAAAGTTACCACATTTAGTTCTACTGATATTACCAACACATTGCCATTTCCATCTCCATAGGTCTTTCAGCTACGTCTGGCGTCTTCCAACTGATCTATACTCTTACCTAGTAGATTTACAAGACTTAAAGACCTTTTGCTGATGTTTATTATTTAATAGCCTGTGGAAATTCGAATGGAGATTTAATTTGCTTCTGGAACATTTTACTTTCAAATTAATACAATTGTTTGCAGTATACTTTTGTTATACAGAAGATCTTTTCAGCATTATGGCCTCAAAAGATTTTTATAAGGATATTTGATTATTGGATGCATTTTTTATCATACACTACCAATATTACCAAAGTAAAGTAATATTCACAGGATCCCTACTTTAAGGATTATATTAGGAGGCAACAAATTTACAGAAAGGCATTGTTAGACATATTAAAGAAGCATTGTCGAGTCCTGAAGTTCAATCATTTTGAAAATTCGCCCTTGGATGTGTAAAAATTTATCTTATTGACAAAAAATACTCACAATTTTCACAACTATAATACTAGATAAAACAGTGTGTTGCCTTGAAGTAAAATAAACTTAAAAGATATTTTTATATATGTTTTTTGACGTATTTGAAATCCATAATAAACTGAAAGTATATTCTAAACTTTGAATTCACCAAAAAAATTAAAATCAAGACAAATTTGTAATAAAACTATCGTTTTTTTTCTAAATTACCTCTAATACTCTTGAGAAATGTTTATATTCTATGATAGATGATCTAAAATGTATTTTTGTTCATTTTCTCCAACAGTTATTCAGTATTTATGATCTTTCAATCATCGCGGCTGTATAATTCTCTCAAATTATCTACATTGTGGTTTTATTACACAAATACGACTTTAAAAATATATCTGAATATTCCAATAAAGCGTTTATTTTTAACTATAATGCCAAATTTTACCAGAGAAATGTTTGCAAGTTCATTCACCACGCCTCGTGACCGCTCAAAAAAATTTGATGTCTAGTTTATCCAAGTTCATTCACCATTTTTTAGACTTATACTAATTGACCTGGAAAATCGGGGTTTTTCGTACACGAAATTTCTAACAATACTTTCAGGAAGTGACTACGTAATTATTGTTGGTTTACCAAAGATGATTTTGTACTGCATGATGTTTTATTTCTGTTTATTATTTACATAAAATCAGATTATTCCACTATAACTGTGTACTTTGTTGTAAAAAATCAGTTAACAACATTCTACAACAAAATCTCAATCTACTGTCTGCTCTAATCTTATTTTATAACAAGAGGTTGACCCATTGCTCGATTGGTTGACCTAACCATAGAATTCAATAGGGACAGCATTACAAAACTGTCATTTTAGTGTAATATACACCAACACCATTCCTCGCTAAAAGGATTAAAAAATAGTAGGTAAAGTTCATTTACAATTATAAGAACTGACTTATGCAGAATTTAAAAGTATCCCGCTGATAAAGTCCAAGCGAAATCTGTAAAAAGAACCAGCTTAACGAATTTGATATTTTATTTGGCATTTACATTACATATTTAATTTAAATAAATATCTATATAATTACGGGAAAATACGTAAACTGATGGAGTATTAGAATTAATTAATTATTATGCTTTTCTGTGTCGATTTTTTATTAAATATAACCAAATTTTTAAAGTAATAAACACTCTTTGTTATGTTAAAAAAATTGCAAGTGAAATAATAAAATAGTGAAGTGAAAATTAAAATGAATTAATGTAGGTATATACCTACATATAGCTAAATATGATTATATTTTATATTCCATGTAAGGGAAGAAGTTTTTCAATTGTTAATAAGGTATAAAATATGTCTGACAAAGTTGGCAACAAATGTTAAACTTCTTTATTATTAATTTCATGAAAAAAACTATTCTTCATAAAAAATTCTGCATTTTTCTGCAAAATTTTTTGGGGTATAAAGCGAAAATCAAATATATCGCATTATGCTTAACAGTAAAGTGCTTTTAAAGTTAGGTACAGAACAAAATGTCATTTTAATTTGGTTGTAGAAATTAATAAAATTATATTTAAATGTAGATTCTTTCCTTAGATTAATGATGTGTGCGTAGGTGCATTCATTTTTAATTTCATTTCCAATTTACCTTATTCAATATACAAAATCAACAAATGCAAAAGTATTTTTTTTATTTACTTTTTACTTTAAATGTATTATTTAATTATTAGAAGGCCGTGAACCTAAACTTGGACATAAATTTTAATACCTACAAACATTTTAAAATTACATTTTCTTGCATATCTAAATTTAAAATTGCTTTCCTCTTCAATATTAATAATAATTTTGATTTTCCCTATCCATTTTATAAGATTATTAAAGATATAAGAATAATTTTTTTATGAAATTTTTAATAAAGAAATTTCCCATTTTTTACCAACTTTTTCAGACACGAAACGGAAAACTTAAACATAACAAGTCAACATGCATAAATATGAACCTTTTAAAACGAGTAAATTCGTACTCACCTGAGGGACCGCAGACGTTCGGATACAATTAGCGTCTCTTTGTAAAGACAATGAAGTCGATTTTACTAAAGTAACAAGACATTTACTCAACACAGACACTACATATTACTCCATTGATTTAGTGAAAAGTTATAGTCTAAAAAACCAGTGTCAATAAAACACGAAACACAGACAAAACGATTATAAATAATACATCAAGTAGATATTATGTCAAATCTGTGCCACTATCACTGTCGTCTCTTAAATTGATGATAATATTTTGTATATTATTTGTAGCAAAATATGAATTCTCAGCTATCATGATATGTGAGACTGCATTTTCCAACTATTCGCATCAATGTTGAGTACCTACTTCCCTTTCAATTAGATACAGGACAGATGCATTTAAATGTGGCGAAGTATTATTTCTTCAAACTCTTGGTTTAAGTTGATGCCACATATGTTCGATTGTGTTAAATACACAGTAATATGGCGGAAGTCTTAAAATCGTATGATCTATATTTTCGGCATAATTATCACAAAAGTATTCTTTTTTCAATGCGAAACTTTTTAAAATGTCCAATAAATCCTTCTTAGTATTATTTATGTGAAAATAAATATCTTTGTCATATAAGTAATTCTGCATTTTTATTTTCGTATCGCTTGAACTAGGAATTTTGTTTAATTGCCTGCTATGATATGTTACATTGTCCTTAACTATAGCACTATTACGGGGGATGCTGGGTATTAACTTATTTTTAAACTAGTCTTCAAATATATCTAAAGTTGTATTGTCATGGTATTTGATCTATTGAAATTCTATCGAAAGCAGATTTTTAAGTGTTAGTTTGTCATCATACAACACTTTTTAAATTAAAAAACAATTAACGATAAATAACACATAGAAAGTTATATAAATTCCAAGTAATGTGTTAATAGGTCAATTAAGTTAAACGTTTTCTCATCATAACTGTATATACAGGTTTGTCAGTTGAAATGTGTATATATATTCGGTTTTATAACGTCTTTCGACGTTGTCCGACTCCCAAACGCCACTGTATTCTGTCTTGAGTTAGGTCTTCGTCCAGATTTCGAGCACTAATCGCTTTCCTAACTTCCAGGTTCCAGCTCTGTGGTGGTCTTCCTCATTTCCTCTTCTGTGGGGGTTGTCACATCATCGTTTTTTTAGGCAATCTTTCGTCCCCCATTCGGCTCACATGCCCATACCATATGAGCTGTTTTCTCTCAATATCCTCAACTATAGTGCCCTCTATACCCATTTGTTGTTTTATCACTTCATTCCGTATTCTATCGGCTCTTGATATTCTCATCGATCTTCTGATGGCATCCATTTCCGTGGCTTTGACCTTTTTCTTATATTTCTCGGTTATTCTCCATGTCTCAGCTTCATAAAGTAGGCTAGTTTTAACCACTGTCTCATAGATGTTCCATTTTCTTTTCTTTAATATTTCTTTACTCCATAGAACTCCGTTCAAACATGCTATAGGTCTTCGTGCTTGTACAATTCGATGTTCTATTTCTCGTTCGTCTTTTCCACTACGGTCGAAGATGACGCCCAGGTATTTATATTCGTCACATGGATTTATTTTTTGATTGTCATCGATATCGAGTTGTTCTGCTTTAGCTCCAATTGAGAGGTATTTTGTCTTTTCTAAATTGATATTTAATCCCCATTTCTGGTATTCTTGAATTAGTTTTCTAAGCATGTATTCCATGTCGTCTTTGTCATTTGAGATCACCACCTGATCATCTGCAAACTGTAAAGTATATATGTAATCCTGATCGTTCAATTGTATACCCATTCCTTTAACTTTCCTTTTCCATTGTTTTAGAGCTGCAGAGATACAAATCTTAAATAGAGTCATAAATAAACATTGGGGGCGTATATATTTCTCAAGCGCTCATGGCACGCACTACAGTGATATTCTTGCCATGCTCACAACTCGTAACCGCTACCACTTGTTTCTCTCCTCTTTGAGCATACATTTTTCCCGGTTTTTGTACTGTGGAAATTTCAGTTTGGTCCATATTATGGATACGATTCGGTGTAAAGTTATACTTAGTCATTACAATGTCTAAATGTTTATAAAACAAATCAACTTCGTCTTTATTAAATGCTTTGACCCTGTTTAAACTAGTGGCTTCCGGTTGTCTTAAACTAATTTTATGCCTGCTGATAAACCCGTTTAACCAATCTATCCCGGCCAACTTGATCTCTTTGCTAAAGTTGTGTTTGATTTGAAGTTTTTTAACCAATTCGAAAGCCAGTCGCCTTAGGTTTATCGGTTTAAAATTTATCGGTTATCTGGTTTAGCGATCCCAGTGGCAAATAATAGTTACTGCAAGAATCGGATTCAAAATTTAATATGTACCAGATTTATATAAATGAACATTTAGATAAACCTCTAAATAAGCGATCTATAAATGTTGAATTTTGTTTAAAACCAGATATAAATACATAAATAAAACAAATCTGTCTGAAAATTTATGCGAACTATTTCATTTTTATCTACACATTTACCAACATACTCCGAATCAATTCATTTCTCAATCTGTCAATACATAAAACAAATAGACTTTAGCGAATTGTTTGTACAACCACCAGCCAAATCCAATTTTACGCCTACTTAGTCACTGTAGATCTCTATCCAGTGCTATCCAGAATTTGCCGCTCACTGACGACTATTCTGACCCATATATCTAATAATTTTTGCTAGTGTTCGTTATGAAATCTCTGTGCAGGAAGTCTCAGCTGGTGCCTCATAAAATGCGGTGTTTTATATTTATTTTTATCAATTTCAATAATTGTGGCACGTATTTTTTTAACATTGACCTTGGTCTCTAATGCATGGTTCCAAAATAAAATCCTCATAAAATTGTCAATATACATTATTGTTATAATCATTTTGATATCTAATGGGTATTAGATAAAGTAAATTATCATACATTGTTGGCTAGACAAGATGTGATGGAAAAATGTTTATTGTTGCATTTTGTTCAATAAGATAGAGTACACAGTTGCTTTATACAGTGTGTCAATTTTAAAACTTACAATGGGCTGTATCTCACTAACAAAACGAAAAATAAGCTGATATCGAAAAATGCTTAAAACCGTTTCTAGGATAGTAAGGGGAAACTTAAATGACATGAAAGAGAACTCACCCCCATGAACCCCCTAGGCCCCACCCACCACAACCAAAAAAGTGTAAATTACAAACCCCTTATTAAGAAACATCATTGAAGACTATAAAAAATGCTATCCAATAGTATAAATAGCAATTATACAGGGTGAAGCAATGATTGTGAAACTTTGGCTTGAATGAAAAATTTATTGAGGTTTTTGTTGAACTACAAATTTGTTAAAAATATTAATTTAGTAAATGTTCAAAGTGGGTCCCGTTGTTTTGTAAACAATAATACAGCGTATTTTCAAGTTCTGTACGAGCTTTGGCAAATGTTTTTCTAGTAATAGCGCGACATGCCTGCGTAATTCTTTCTCGCATTTCCCCAAGTGACGCAGGTTGAGTTATATAAACAACTGACTTGACGTAAGCCCATAGAGAAAAGTCAGGTGGCGGTAGGTCTGGTGACCTCGGTGGCCACTCAATAGGACCTCTCCTTCCAATCCATTTGTTCGGATAATTAGTATCCAACCAGTGCCTAACTGGAGCTGAATAGTGAGGAGGCGCTCCACCTTGTTGGAAGTGCAGCAAATCTTCATCTAGAGCAAGGTTGCCTTGATCGTCCCTTTGGTTCTCTAATTCATGCACAATTAAAGGTTCCAGCCTATTGAGATAAATGTCACCTCTTAAATTGCCTGGTATGGACAAGGGGCTAATTATAGCATCGCTTAATATTCCTTCTCAAACATTTAGTTTTTCAGGATATTGAGTGTGGCCTTCTCTAAATTGATGTGGGTTCGCATCACTCTAGACCGACAGTTTTGTTTATTTACATTACCATTCAGCATAAAAGTGCATTCATCAGTGAAACAAATATTTTTTAACATTCTCAGTTCAACGCTAAGTCTTTCAGTCATGAGTTCACAAAACTCAATTCGTCGGTCTGGATCATCATCGCCTAGTTCTTGAAGAATTTGTGTTTTGTACGAGTGAAACTTATATAATTTCAGAACCTATCTAACCGACTCATGTGAAAGTCCTGTCATTTCAGATACTTGACGTGTTGATGCAGTAGGCTCTATTGCAAAATTTCCAAGGACCTCAATTTGGGATGCTTCATTCAGCAATCTTGGGGCATCCCTTTTTTATTTTGCACTGATCCCGTTTCTCTAAACTTTTTAACTAAATCGCGGACTTACACGTAACTTACATTTTTGCCCGGATGCCTTTCATGAAATATTTGAGCTGTACTTAAATCACATTGGTTCTGGGAGGCATATATGAAAATGATCTCCACGCGTTCAGGTATACTGTAAACCATCCTAACAACTACAGCTGAATGACAATACCAATCGTACAAATGATGAAAACTAATGACATTTAAAATTCTCAAATAAACCAAAAATGATTGAATCTAACAAATCTAACCCAAAAAATAGATGTTTTCAACTTGTATGTATGTACAGCGTTAACAGGCCTTTTAGGCCCATTGCTGGATGGATAATTTCCATCGTTTTCTATTCTTAGTTAACAGCTTCCAATCTCTGATTCCCATTTCTCTGACATCTTTCATCACTACATCTCTCCATTTCTTTCTTGGTCTTCCTCTCTTTTTTTGCCCTCAGGTACTCTCCAAGCAATATTCTTGACTAGTCTATCACCTTGCGTTCTTTCTAGATGACCGAGCCATTCTAGTCTACGTTTTTTTACCACTTTTGTTATTGTAGGGTTAGCATACAAATGATACACTTCTGCATTAGTTCGTCTTCTCCATTCTCCCTCTACTACTTTTCCACCAAATATTCTGCGAATAATCTTTCTTTCCCATGCTTCCAATGTATTCTGTATGGTTTTGTTCATAGTCCATGTCTCGGCAGCGTATAGCATTGTGGGTCTAATTATAGTTTTATATACTCTTATTTTTGTATTACGAGATATATCTTTGGCCTTAATTATTTAGCCTGATCAATAAGAGTACCTAAGTACATATATTCATCCACCTTCTCGAATTCTACAACTGATCCATCCTCCACTTTCAATTTAAAGGATTCCCTGGTGTTTATTCCTTTTTTACTCGAGATCTCCATGTATTTCGATTTATTAATATTAATTTTCAATCCCATTTTAGAGCTTTCCCGAATCAATCTTTTTGTTATATTTGATAGCTCTTTTCCATTTCTTGTAATAAGAACCACGTCATCAGCGTATGGTAAGCATTGGTGCTCCTTGTATAAAATAGTTCCGGACCTATTTATCCCACTATCCCTTACAATTTTTTCTAGAACTATATTAAATAGCAATGTAGACAACGGGTCTCCTTGGCGAACACCTTTTTTCACTTCAAATTCTTCTGAGATTTTACCGTTGCATCTCACAGCATAAATGATTTGTCTAATTGTCATTTTTACCAATCTTATTATTTTTTCTGGCACTTGGAATTCTTTTAGTGTTTCTATTAACTTGTTCTGTCTATTGTAACGTAGGCAGCTTTGTAATCAATGAAAAGTACTTATGCTGAGATGTTGTATTCATAGCAATTGATCAGGATTTGTTTTAGCATAAAAATTTGATCGGTTGTTGATCTTCCTTTCCGAAATCCTCCCTGGTATTCTCCTAGATTCTTCTCAATATATATATTTCTAATCGCTTTTTAATTAGTATGGCGAGTACTTTATAAATTACTTCTAATAAAGATATTTCTCTATAGTTTGCGCATTCAGTTCTATCTCCCTTTTTGTGTATAGAAATTATAATCGACTTATTCCATTCTTGAGGCATTTCTTCGGCATCCCATACTTCTAGTATTAGCTCGCCAAGTTTGTTTATTAAGGTCTCTCCTCCATATTTTATGTTCTCTGTCACAATGCCGCTCTCCCCGGGGCTTTTTTGATTTTTCATATTTTTTATTATTTCTTCAATTTCTTCTCTTGTGGGCCTTGGTATTTCTTCTATTACTATTTGAGGTTTAGGAACATAACAATTTTCTTCAGTAGTCACTTCTTCATTTAGCATCTATTCGAAATATTCTTTCCACCTTTCACATATTTGGTCTTCGTCCACTATCAGGTGTCCTTGCTTATCTTTTACATTTATCGTTCTTCCCTGGTACCCAGTTTTAATGTATTTTACTTCTTTATAAAAATTTTTTATTTCATTTTTCTTGTAATTTTCTTCAATGCGCTTAATTTTATCATCCATATACTTTCATTTGCGCTCCCTTAGGATTCTTTTTACTTTTTTTCTTTGTTCGGCATACCTTTCTAGGACGTCTTGTTTTTGCGATCGTAAACTTTTTAATCTCAAATCTGATCTCTTTTTTAACTCTGTTCTGCATTCTTCATTGAAACAGTGGTTTTTTCTAAATCTTTTTGTTCTTGGTATGTTCTTCGACGTAGCTTCCTTTATAGTGGTTGTTATTTTCAAGAAATTTTGTTGTATGTTACTCACAGTAGTACTATCTTGTTTCGCGTAGGTTTCTTGTATATCCTTTTGATAATCCTGCGCTACCTCAAATTTTCGCAGTTTTCATAGTTAAATTTACGTTGCACTTTCTTTTTCCGTTTATGCTTTTTAATTATTGCTTCTCTCATATTAATTTTAACCAAAAAATGATCTGAGTCTACGTCAGCCCCTCTGCACGTTTTCACATTTGTTATTAAATTGGCAAATTTCTCTTGTATTAAATTGTTTTCAACTTATTTTGCAAAAATGGCAAATTAAGTTTTTATTTAACAAAAAAATTCCGACGGGCACTTATCATTAAAAATAATAGTCCGGGAGATAGCATTACAAATACAAAAGTCATAGTAAGCCGGCTGATATTAACACCCTGTATTATTATTAAACAATAATTATACAGGGTTATTAACAGAATCAATAAAAACCCCATTAAATTTTCCATTTAAGCCAAAATTTAAGCCAAAGTTTCACAATTATTGCTTCAACCTGTATTTTTTTGAGCCCTTCTCTCTATTGGGGTTGCCGAATATAGGCCTCTCCTAATTCTCGCCATTCATCTCTGTTGTTTGTAAGACGTTTCCACATTAGTCCTACATTTCTTTTATTATCATCGCTCCAGCGCATTTGCGGTCTTCCTCGTGGTCTTTTGGCTTCATATGGCCGCCAATTCCCGATTTCTTTATTCCATCGGTCATCCTTAAGACGTTCGTTATGTCCAGCCCATTTCCACTTCAGTTTAGCTGCTTATTCGACAGCTTTTTTTACTTTTCTTCTAGTACAAATGTCTTCATTGGTTTTACGGTCTTTGAGTGAGATACCCAGCATCTGTCGTTCCATAGCTTTCTGAGCTTTTCAGATCTTCTTTATGTTTATTTTAGTAAATCTCCAGGTTTGAGCTCAATATGTAAGTACAGGTAGGATGCAGGAATTAAACACTTTGATTCGCAGTTTATTTTTAAGTACGTATGAGAGTCTTCCGAAGACTGTCCATCCCATTTTTACACGTCTGCTTATTTCGGTAGTCTGATTTTCCCTGCTTACCTTGACAATTTGACCCAGATATGAATATTTATCTACGTGTTCTATCTCTGTCCCTTGGATGTTTATTATAGGTTTGTCATCCTTGTTTGACCTTAGTTTAGTTTTGCTGAAATTCATTTTCAGTCCTTTTTTATAGATTCTGTGTGTAGCTCCTCAATCAACGTATTCCGTGCATTCCACTTGTCGGCTATCAGTACTACATCATCTGCGTATCTAAGATTGTTCAAGTATCTTCCGTTAATAGGGATTCTCTTATTTTCACAGTCTATTGACTTAAAGATATCTTCTAGGGCAGCTGCAAATAATTTGGGAGGTATTGTGTCTCCTTGTCTTACGCCTCAGTTGATTTTTACTGGTCCTGTTTCGATTCCATTACCCAACGTTACTATCATTTCAGCATTTTTCAAATATTAGATTACCTTCGCGTATTTTTTGTGTAATATTTGTTACATCAAGAATAGAAAACACTGCCATTTTCTCAGAATAAAGGCAAAACTTAACCTAAACTTGTTTTAAATTGTAGTTTCATATTGTGAAAAAGTTGTACATTACATCATTTAAAATATTTGAAACTTACGACAAGAAATGGCAGCCTCGCACAGACGCAGTCATAATTCAATGTAAATAATATAACAAAGACAGAAAAATATTAATTAGCAAAATTGATTATGTTTCTCTTCCAACTGCTGGTTTTTCGTGTCGCTAATTTGGAGACAAACGCCTCAGCTTTACTATAGATAAAGAGTAATACAACGCCAGTATAGAAGCTTCCCTTCAAAAATCATTAGCAAAACAGAAACTAGAAGTCCGTAGCTTAAATATCGTGAATGAAACATTACGGTCTTCTACTTGTTTCCGCTATTATGTTCTTCTTCTTAAGTTTTACAGCAGTTCAATTGTCCTAACCATTACCTAGAAATTTTGCCTGTTTTCGTATTATATTGCTAAAGATTTGAGCAAGCAGGTCTAAATTTTATAATCTGTATAAATATTATGTATAATATTGGCAATAAAATGTATAAAGCATTTTTGTAGGTGATGTCATCCAACACAACTGGATACAAGGTAATTAAGATTGGATGCAATGGAATTATTTACGGGATGTCTTGTTCAGCAATTGAGTCAAAACAGCTAATGATAATTATGATGAACAAGAGCTCTAGCGTTTCCTTTATAGATTCGGCAAAGGGGCCATCATGTCTTTTAAGTAAGCCTGGTCCCTACGCCTGATCTTTGGAAAAAAATCTTGTGGATTCTAGAGCTGGCAGATATATCTGAAATAATCTGACAGAACCTTCACCAAAATTTCCTTTTCGCTCTTATTATATATTTGCTGTATGCCTTAAGAGTTTTTCTGTGAGTTTTTCAGTTCCTAATGCTTTGGCTTTATTCGATTAGTTTTTCCAGATTTGTGTTTCACCAAGAGGTTGGCCCATTATTCACTTTAGTTTTGATTGTGTAGTTATCCTTGAACGATGTAAGAATTGCTACTTTGATTTAGTAATTCGCCTCTTTAATATCCAAACATTTTTTTATCTTGCTTCCAAGATGGTTCGATCTATCTGTCTATCTATCTATCTATCTAATTAGACTTCTTCGGTCCATCTTTGGACATAGGCCTCCCCAATCCTTTTTCATTCGTCTCTGTCTGTCGCTACAGTCATCCACCTAGAGCCGACGTGCTTCTTGATATCATCTGCCCATCTCATTTGGGGCCTTTCTCTGCTTGGTTTATATTCGCACGGTCTCCAACTTATAATAATTTTGTTCTATCGGTCTTCTTTTTGTCTTGTATTGTGTCCTGCATATATCTCCATTTCAATTTTGCAGCTTCTTGTCTAACATCTTTCACTTTAGTTTTCTCTCTTATCCACTCGTTTCTCTTTTTATCCATTAGTCTTATGTGCAACATTTGTCTTTCCATTGCTCTTTGGGTTTTTATGATTTTGTCCATGTTTTCTTTTATAAATGTCCACGTTTGGGAACCACAAGTAAGAACAGGGAGTATAGTTTGGTCTTAAGATGCTGTGGATATATTTTGTTTTTAAGAATGTAGCTTGGTTTACCAAATGCCGCCCATGCTAGTCTAACTCGTCTTTTTATCTCTGCTGTTTGATTTTCTTTGTTAAGTTTTATAGTTTGACCCAGATATATATATATATAATATATATATATATATATATATATATTTCAAATAATTCTTCTTTTTTATCGGTTATCGATACGATGTCATCAGCGTACCTTAGATGGTTCAAGCGTTGTTCACAAATTTTTATAACCTTTTCTTCCCATTCTAATCTTTTAATGGTATCTTCCAAAGCCCGATTGAAAAGTTTTGGTGATATTGTGTCACCCTGTCTCACGCCTCTATTTATTTGTATTGATTTTGTTCCTTCATATACTTTAATTGTTGTTTTGGCTATTAGTTCCGTATATCTGTGGTCAATTCTGCTGTTAATCAAAGAACTTTTTACTGCCCAATGTTCGACACTGTCGAAAGCCTTTTCGAAATCTATGAACGCCATATATAGAGGAATGTGGTATTCATTTGCTCGTTCTATAAGTATTTTCATACTTAGTAAATGGTCACTTGTGCTGTATCCCTTTCTAAAACCAGCTTGTTCTTTCCCAATTTGAGTATTTCGGATCCTTGTAGATAATTATAGGTGATTTACCTGTATATAAGCTTATTTAAAATAGTTCGTATTGAAATTAGCGGATAGCGTAAATTAGGGAAAACACTTGGCATAACTCATAAATGTTATCAATTCAAAACTCACTTACTTTTTATATATGGTAGATGCTTATGATTGCTGTAGACGCGCTTAACGATGGAGCTTGGTATTTTGGAAGCTTGACTGTAGATTTGATCATCTCGAGTGCTCGTTAAGTACTGCATGATTCTCGGCTTAGGAAAGAAACTCCGTTACCGGGAGAGAGTCACTCTGCCGGTGCTCCGTGAATATTTTTTCGAACGAATGTAGAGTATCATAACAAATTAAAGTTATTGTATTGCATGTGCATCGCCCTTTTGAAATGCCATAATTTAAATAGGGCTTCAAGAAATTTTATATGTTAAAAGCGTTTTTGTGTGTTTCGGGGATAGAATTAATAGTTCCCGAAAATGTGTTGGAATTTAGACAAGTTAAATAATAAAGTTAGAATAATTAGAATATACAATTAAATAAGGTAATATTCTAGTAAAATAATATAATGTAAGGTTTATCTCCTGAGTTTATAATAGAGTAACAAAAATATTAAAAGTAAAATATGTATATAAGTACTTTTCCAAACAAACCCTTTTCGAAACAGACCCGAACTCGACGAATCTTTCGACAAATGCCAGTTTAAATTATTTAATTTAGTATCTACTTCTTTTTGTTTTGTTTGTTGATGTTATAATATCAAATTTTCTTTCTCTCTATTTCCTGCAAAGATGAGCTAGTGTATGTTTGGACTTAAATGGGCAATATTTTCAATAATTTTTGTAGTTTTATGTAAATAATAAGCACATTGACAAAAAATAGTAGCTGAAAATCTTTCATTAATACAAAATAATCTAATACAAAATAACAGTTACTAACAAAAAAACAATAAATAAGATAATATTTTCTATAGTCGTAGAATAAAACATGTACAAAATATATAAAAATAAAAAAGAAAAAATATGTATAAAAATTAAATAACTATAACTACTTTCCTTATTACCTACAAAAACCAATACAAAGATCATTAAAACGAATAATACGAAACTTATTGCATGTTTCCGATTGCTTTAAAAATAACCTTCTGTTTAGACTATTTAACATGTTCAGTTCGTAAATGAATGAATTTTGTAATATGGGCCAACCCCATAATTCAAAAAAATCTAAAAAATTGAAAAAAAAAATAGGGAAGATAACTTTACGGATCGGCAAATGGTTTCAAGGTGAATCAAACCGAAATGTATTATTTTTATTTTTGTTTTATTGCTTTTTTTATTTAAAAAATTTTGTTCAACGGTATTATATAAAGCAGGGAACGTACTATCAGACAGCAGCTTGAAATATTTTTGAATTGGTTTGTTGTTGGAATGTTTGAGGAATTTGATTTAAATTGCTAGCCAAAATAATTGGTGAGTTCGTGAAGAAATACATGATTTTAGTGAGGGTCATGCAATAGCTTTATTATTACCGTTGTTTAATATTTTTGTACAATTTAAACATTTGTACTGGGGTTTTGAGAGAAACGGGAGGGACAAACAGGAATAGACAACAGAAAAATTAGATATAGAGACTAAAATAACACCAACACTGATAAATGCAGGCAATCTAGATAACATTAGGAATAAATCAAGACAACGTTATTGATGCAACAAGACAGATCTTAGGCACAAAAAACCAAGAATACAAGAAATGGAAAGAAAAACCAGAGAACGAAGAGCAATCTTGAATATGGAGGACAGGCCGATAAAATATGCCGAACAGAGAAAAGAAAATACAAAAACAACGGAAAATACAAAATCAACAGAATCTTCAAAACAACGATAAAATTAAGGCAAGAATAGAACGAGCTAGAGCAGCATTTAGCAATATAAAAAAGCTTTTCATAAGCAAGGATTTGTCTCTTCCCCTAAAACTACGTATAGTTAAATGCTACATTTTTCCGATCTTGCTGTATGGCGTGGAGGCCTGGATGCTGACGGAGACGCTAACTAGAAAACTAGAAGCATTCGAAATGTGGGTGTACCGACGCATTCTTCGTATATCCTGGACCGAACATGTCACCAACATAGAGGTACTCCAAAGAATCGGAAAGGAGAAAGAAATCGTGAATACAATTAAACAAAGAAAGCTTGAATATCTAGGCCACATATTGAGACATGATAAGTACCGTCTGCTACAATTGATTGTCCAGGGAAAAATAGACAGTAAGCGAGGGCCAGGCAGGAGAAGACACTCGTGGCTCCAAAATCTGCGGAAGTGGTTCGGGCTCACATCGGTCGAACTATTCAGAAAAGCCGCAAACAAGATCAAAATTGCCATGTTAATAGCCAACGTTCGCAATGGACAGGGCACTTGAAGAAGAAGAAGAACGATAAAAGCGAAAGCGATATAGATATCTACTTAATTTAAGAGAAGGATACTAACTCCTAACAAATCTATGCAAAAATCACGAAGGCAGATATCCAGTGATGCACGAGAGATAAGATTAGTCTGGAAAACCTATTTTTAAATTTTTTTAGGGATGCAAGAAAATGAGGAGCATATGGAGATGCAGCACAGTGAGAGAGACACCGAAAATTATAAAATCCCGATGATGGACGAGATAAAAGACGCAATATGAGCACAAAGAAATAACGAAACTTCAGGTGTTGACGACGTACTCTCTGACCTATATAAATTAGGAAGCTAACATCCAGAAAGATAAATACACGCGCGCTCATAAACAAAGTTTGGAATGACGAAATAAACGACTCCAACAATTAATTGAAAATGTTGTCTCGGAATATCAAACCGGTTTTCAACAAGGAAGATGTATAACTGACCATCTATTCAGAGTGAAACAAACAAATTCTAAACAAATAGTGGGAATACGACATGAAAGTCCATAATATATTCATAGATTTCAAACAAGCTTACGACACAGTTAATAGACACAAGTTATATTAAACATTTCACCGCTTTAACATCTTCTAAATTGGATTGTATTAATCTAGATAGAGTAAACATGCTGCCCTATCAGCTGGTCTCGCCATCTCAGGATCTCATCTTTGGGGTACAGAGAGTCAAAAGTATAAATTGTTTCTTACATCTTTATTGATAACGCAATTGATATCTACTTACAAATTACATTTAATAATTTATATAGTGCTGAATTAACGATGTAATGCGATTTAATTGGATTCGCATTACGCGTAACTAAGATTACATCTGTTTAATTACAAAGTACCGACCGACTAAACTACATTACGAGTATTAATTAATATCGATTGCTCGTCTGTATACCTTTTTATATCATATCGGTCTCTAACAAATTAACTCGTTTTGCTAGGCCAAATAATATTTATATAAAACTGCTAAATCTTCAAGGTTAAGCTTAAAGTGTAACAAAAGTATTTTGAAACTAAAATCGCATGTTAAAAATACGTGTGCCCCAGATTTCTGATTGAAAAACAATTATTTATTAAAATGGAATATTATTGATAGTTTTAATATTTTTCGATCACTGTACATTTGATAATCTTTAAGATAATACAACGAGCTGGCATCGACAGCATTCAACCTGTCTCTCGAATATCTGATAAAATAGTTGAATTAGCTCTATGAAGAGCTAATCTGTTTTACCACCTATTCCAATGACATCAGCATTATATTTCACAGAAATATAGAGACAGCAGAAATATATTCATAATTAAAACCAGGGGCAAAAAAAACCGGTCTAGAAATATATACTTATTCAAAAGACAAAAAGCTAACTTAGGCAAGATCTACGGGAAACAGAAGCACAGTTAAATTAGATGAGATTGAAACTGTAGAAAGTTTCCCATATCTGAGAGTTGCATTAAATACGGATAGAACAGAAGAACCAGAAATTCGATAAAAGAATAGTAAATGAAAACAAAGCTCCAAAAACATACACTAGACATCGATAATCATAAAAAATTTCAGACCCATAGAATGTTATGGATGCGAGACATGGATGATGAAAACATAAAAAGGAAGATTTTGAAAAAGAAATCCTAAGAAAGATAATTGGACCTATCAACTAAAAAAGAGTATGGGATCCAAGTACAACCATGAATTACCAGCTACTAACTGTTCAAAGAAACACGGATGATCTCAGAATTCGTTAAACTTCAGAGACTTCGATGAGCTGGTCATACAATGAGAATGGAGGCCGAAAAATTGGACAGATTGCCGAAAAGAGCCCTAGACACTAAAACTCAGGGCGCAAGGCCAAAAGGAAGGTAACAGCTCAGCGTGACTCGACTAGCAGAGAGTGACTCACAAAACTTGCTAAATGTAAGAACCTGGAGGAGGTAGGTGCTGGACCGACAATGTTGGAGGTATTGTTTGGAGGAGGCCAAGGTTCGGTTTGGACTGTAGTTCTGTTAAAGAGATACTCAAGGCTTTTGTTAAAAATATTCTTTACTATATTTCAGCACCTTCACATTATGGATGTAAATTTATATCCTTTTGTTTTACAAAGGCACAAGCAGTACTACAAGTAGATTTTCCTTCTTAAAAAATTTTCAAATCGATTTTTCTAGAAAACGGTGTATCCTACAGACTTAAAGTAAGAGTACCTGTTAATACTAGAATATCTGAAAATTTAAAAATCTAGTATCACAAATGCTTAAAAGTTACAGACAAAAAAGATATGAGTTCAAATACCCGTTGACGAAACTTGCAATTAATTGAATCGATTCTACTCTGGAGGATAAATAATCCTACCAGTTTTCATTTTTTTTTAATAGAAACGTTCTGGAGTTATTAAAAAAACTACTTACAAGGCGCCATCTTTAAAGAGCTCTAGCTGCCTTAAGAATAATTTTAGGACTAGATGAATTGGGTTAAATCGTCTTAAAATTATCTGAGGAATCTCCGGTTTTCGTTTATCAGGAGAGTTTCTGGACACCCTGTATAAACATTCTGTATACAACACTGCACTACGAATTTGTCTTGGAGCCTTCAGGTCGAGCCCTAATGGGAGTTTATATGGGGAAGCCAATGAACTTTCCCTCTGTATACAACTATTCTTCTTTGCGTGCCGTTACCCTTAAAAAGGTTATCAACCATTATAGCTATTCGAATCTTCGATGTCGCTGCTCCAAACAGTTCAGCAGAACTGTTCTCGAACCACGTTCTTAGATCGTTTAGCGAGGACATACGTCTTCTACCTCAGCTTCTTCGTCTTCGATTTATCTTAGGAAGTTCCTCGGAATATATGTTAAATAGGATGGGTGATAATATGTATCCTTGTCTGACACCTCTCCTTATTCAGATTTTATTACGTTGCTCTTTTCTCTACTTCATTACGGCTTCTACTTCCTCCTCACACCATTTTTCTTTGAAATTTCTTATATGTCTTAATATCAATTATGTGTGATTTTATCTACGGTTTTATATGTTCTTAATTTTTCCATTCCAGTAACAGTTCCAGTTCCAGTACCTGGTCAGTCATCCATTGTTTTTTTTTGTTTGTTTATTTACTTGTAACATGATATTTTTGGTCGTTTTCTATTCTTTACCTTCATTACATTATCTTCAATAGTGTGGCTACGACGCTGGAAACTTTTAAACTATCAGTCTCTCATTAAATATCTTCAATATCTGCCACAGTATCTCCCTTCTTCTTTAGGTTCCTTCTCCTATCGAAGGTTGGAAATCATCATCGCTATTTTAATTTTATTGGCCGCGCTTCTGAATAATTCTAATGAGCTGAAACCGAACCACTCTCAAATTTCTTAGTCAGAATTTTTTTGCGTCGTCCTGGTTTCTCTTCCCTTGTATCTTCCTTTGCATAATTAACCTAAGTAATACGTACTTCTCGCCCCTCATTATATGACCCAGATATTGAATCTTTCCAATTTTAACAGTTTTTCTGACTTCACATTCTTTCTTCATTCTTTGTAACACCTCTATATTAGTTACTTTTTCAGTCCACGATATTCTGTGGATTCTCATGTAGCACCACACCTCAAAGAAGTTTAATTTTTTGATTTTAGACTGTTTTATTGTCCACGTTTCCATGCCGTATAGTAAAGTAGAAAAAACGTAACAACGTAGCATTCTTGTGCGGATCTCTAGATTAAGGTTACAGTTGCAAAGTAAGTTCTTCAAATTTATGAACGTGTTTCTTATCTGTTTGTAATAACTCTTGTTATTACCAACAGGCTAGGAAGTAAGTTGGATTTCTATCAGCCAAGAAAGCAAGCAGGTTTTAGAGCAGGATATGGCACGAATTATCATTTACAAGTAATTAAGAACTTAATAGAAAAGAGTGTTGAATATAACAAGCCATTAGTCATGATATTTGTTGACTACGAAAAAGATTTCGACACAATAAGTCATCAAAAGATGTTAAAAGCCCTAACAGAGTGCCATATAGATCATCGCTATATAAACATGATAAAATACATCTATCAAAATGGGACAGCAAGCGTGAAACTGACAGATAAAAAGACCAACGTATTTAAAATAAAACGGGGAGTGCGACAGGGAGACACAATTTGGCCAAAATTGTTTACAACATTATTAGAGCATATGTGTAAGAACTCAAATCTGAGTGAAAAAGGAATTAATGTCAATGGAGAAATGTTTAGTCATTTGAGGTTCGCTGACGATATTGTCCTTTTTGCTGACAGAATCGATGATGCAGTATCGCAACTGTAGAAACTATACCTAGCCTCCCTACAAGTTGGATTAAAAATCAACCACACAAAAACACAAATCATGACAAATCTTGTGTTAGGCAAAAAGATTTCAGTAAATGGCATGCATATTGAAGTAACCACCTCTTATAAGTACTTAGGACATGAGATACGCATAGAAAGAGATAATAAAACGTGCGAACTAAGCCGCCGCATAGGACTCACTTGGGTGGCATTCGGCAACCTGAGCTATGTTCTTAAATCAGAACTGCCTATGTGTCTTAAAAGAAAAGTCTTTAATCAGTGCGTGTTGCCGGTACTTACATATGGTGCAGAGACATTAAAACTAACCAAGAAAGTAAGAAATAAAATTTGTGTTACCCAAAGAGCCATGGAACGATCGATGTTAGGCATTTCTCGTAGGGATCGGATCACGAACAAGGAAATAAGACGGAGAACAGGAGTGACAGATGCCATAGAAAGAATTATGACCCTTAAGTGGAACTGGGCAGGGCACATAGCTAGAATGTCGGATAACAGATGGACACAGCGAATAATACAGTGGAGACCGAGACAAGAAGCACATCGAAGTAGAGGTCGTCCACCAACAAGATGGTCTGATGACATAAAACGAATCGACAAAAATTGGATGCAAACAGCACAAAACAGAAATACATGGAAAAGACTGAGGGAGACCTATATCCAGCAGTGGATAGATCCGGGTTAAATGATAATGATGATGATGATGTTTCTTATCATTTCTATTCTAGATCTGATTTCTTTTGTTTGATCTCCACCTTCGGTTAACCACGTTCCTAAATATTTATATGTTGTTACGCTTACTTTTTCGATCTTTGTATTATTGATGATCAGGTTATCTACATTTTGTGGTTATTTAAAAATATCATTGATTTCGTTTACTGAGATTCATTTGTAGTCCGTACCTTTCACATGCATTGTATACATGTTGTACTATGTACTATACATCTTCCATGTCACTTGCAAATATGACCGTCTCGTCCGCATATCTAATATTATAAATGCTATTTCCGTTGACCAAAATATCTTCCACAATATCCAATAAAGCTTCTTGATATATCACTTTACTGTAGACGTTGAATAAGAGTGGTGAGAGTATGCATCCTTGTCGAACTCCTCTAAATATACTTACTTCCTCTGTCAGTTATCCTTCGACTCTTGTTCTTGCTTTCTGATTTTGATACAGATTCGATATAATTTGTAGATCTCTACTATCTATGTTTTTGGTTTTAAGAATACTTAAAAAGTTTTCATGTTGAACTCTGTCAAAAGCTTTTTTAAAATCTATGAAGAAAGCATATATGTCTTGATTTATATCCAGACATCGTTGTGTTAGAACATTGACTCCGAATAATGCTTTTCTAGTTCCTAGTTCTCTAGCAGCTGCCTTGAAGGTTAGAATAGCCATGATGATTGTCAACCTTTGTCGCAGAGATGGCACTTAAAGAAGAAACTCCTAGACCTTTTCTAAAACCCATTTGCGAATCACTTATTTCTTGTTCTAATTTCATGTGGATTCTGTTATGTATTATTTTAAGGAAGGTTTTCAATGTGTTCAATGCAATTGTCCGATAGTCATTGCAATCTTTAGCATTTGTGATTTTTGGAATCGTTACAAAAGTTGAGAGAAGCCATTCTTTAGGTATAACATACCGCACACCAGGTGCGGATTACTCGCGATTGTTATATTTCGACGGGGTATAGTTCCGTATAAGTGTCGGGTACTGAAAGAAATCCGATTTCTAGAGGAACTGAAGGGCGTATCATTAGCTAGAGCCTAAATACGCGAAAGGTAACAAAATTCTATATACTAACCCGAGTAAATTATACTATTACAGATTGTCACCCCTGATGTATACCCTTTACTTTCTTGCTAAGATCTTTTCTCGTCTCCCTTCGCGCCGAACGAGTTATTATTAATTATATCTGACAGCTTATTAACTTAATTGTAAACCACATAGTATATTCAATACATTTGTAGACTCTAAATTTGGTTTTTATGTTTCTTCCGACCGATTCAGACGGAGACCAGAAGAGTACCAAATTTCGGCTTATACATTTATCCGGCTTCTAAAGTAAGCCCATAGACTCAAACTCTTTACAGGACCTGACACCTAGAAGTCCTTAACCCCTATTCCGAAGTTCCTTACCTTCTCGTAAATCCACGAAAGCGAGCCAGCCCTCCAGACTAGTGGGACCAGTATTCCTTGCAGCCTCTCGCAGGACATCACATCGAGGACGTTACAGTATGTGTTCCGTCTTGTATATGGAGTTAAAAAGGTCTAGCAAGACATCAATATTATCTTCATCAATTATCTTCAATAGTACAATTGGTATATTATCCGGTCCTGGAGCTTTTCTACCTTTTGTGTGTTTTCAGTATCTTTCACATATTTCAGTATCTCTCACAACTCAATAATATTGATCTTCTAGCCACAACTTCACTATTAATTTCACCTAAACCTCCCTAGAATAAATTGATGGCAGATTTTAATTTTTCGTTAATTACAATAGGATGAGATCAATCTCATACGGTCAAACGGCATACGGTCATAAGGCAAACGTTTAAAGCACTAATTACTAACATTATTTTGACGATTTTACCAATATTTTGATTTTAAAGGCTGTTGAATGTGTTATGACTTCAAATATAGATGGTCTTGCACTCTTCTATTCTTCAGCTATATACATACAGTTGTATTGTTTTGTATTCTACAATATGTCAACTTATTATCACCAACAAATAAAAAGTAGCAATATATACAGACTCTTTAATGATCAACTCTGTATATGTACATTTCAGCAACAAAAAAATAAAGCACTATGACTCCAAAGAGTAAACTGTCATATTGATTTGGCGTATTAAAATAGTTTTGCGTAAAGTATCGTATAATCGTATGTATAATTAAACGTAATGACCAAAGCTAAAAACCCTTTCTTTTTCCGAATGTGTAATAATACTTATTAGCAAGAAAACAAACTTAAATTTCCTTTAACGGATTCAATACATTTTCTCTTCACTTATACATCCACCGTCAACAACTCTCACTTTAGATAATGTCAATAGTATTTTTACTATTGATCTTCAAACAATTCCCCAGTAGTCTTAAAGATTCCAATCGAAGTTCTAAAGAAACATTGTTATAACGGTTTCACTTTCAAGATGTTTTTTCGTTGATTTTGCTTCGTCGGTTTTCGGTGGGATAGCCAATTTTTGTACCTGTAGAAAACAGTAAGTAAGAACTTATTAAGCAATTTAGTTTTTAACTGTATTACGAGTTAAAAATTGCTGGTATTTATTTAATTTGTCGAGATCATATCTGTACCATCTGTGAATAAGTCGATAAATCAAAAATATAAACTTTTCCGTATGGCCATTTAAAACATTTTAATAGTTTTGTAGAATAAACAATTTAATTTCAATTCGTTTTCATAGAAATTGGTGGGTAATCATGCAACGAATGACGTACATAATTATGAGCTCTGAGTATATCACTTACGCTTAAAAAAATCTAACTTACCTACTTATTCACGCCAAATTTCTGTGTTCTTATTGAGTTACCGACTTATTGTAGGTACTTACTGTACATAAATTCCAGGACAAAAAATTAAACATCTTTTATACTGTATTTCTTTATAATACGCAACATCAACTTTAATTTGAAAAGGAAACTAACAAACTACTGATTATCTGCATTAAACTCGTCCAAATCGAGGTCCAAGTCTTGCATACCTGTAGTGGGCAAATTTTGGTAAAAATTATGAGAAACTTTATCGATGAGCGGCAAAAGATCAAGTAGGTCTTTCTTTTTATCCTTACTAATTGGCAGAAGCTTGTCTGTGATTTGGGGCAATGTGTTTGGTACAACGTGTTTTTCTCTTCCGTGGAAATTTACAGATTTAAAAGAATTGAAGACGTCTAAACTATGTTTATATTTCACTATTCCAATATTACTATTATATTGAAATCACTGCACTGGCTGCCACAGGAACCTTTCTCCATCGGTATTAACTTTTTTAACGATTAATACTCCTTTTCCTAGACTGCGGAAATCCAAGAAATCTTCTTGTTTCATTACCAGCTTACCAGCTGATACCAGTCATTAGGATGATTGATCTCAATGTGTGTTCTCTACGTTTCTTTCTCTATAAAAGCATGATCCGTATCACATTCTATGAGAGTATGACCAAAAACTTTGAGATTTGGTAGATTTGTGAAAGCGAAAGTGAACATGAAAGCGAGTTGCTGGTTCTTATTTTGGCCTCTCAAAAGTATCTGAGTAGAAAGTTCCTCTACCTCTTCCACATCATACATGTAGCGGTAAATACAAGCAGCTATCTGATTGCCAACTCCAGCAGTTGATTCGTCCAAATGAAACATGCAATTTCATTTGTTTCTAAATCGTGAACGGTAAGGTTAAACGTCCACGTTTGGTGCTTGTAAAAGAGAGTGTTCGCTGTTAAAAAGGGGGTTGGAAGGCATTGTTAAAGATCAAAAGTGACCTATTTTGGTTTGTAAGCATCGTTTGTGAGCTATTGGTGCTTTTTCCTCTCTTGTCTCAAATTATCTTTCTTCTCTTCCTCCTCAAGAACTTTTAATTTTATTTCGAAAATATCACATTTAGAACAAGTATCCAGTTTAGGGTTTTTAAATGCAAATACCTAATAGTCGTTAGGTTAGGTTCAGTTAGGTTAGGTTAGGTTAAATGAGGCAATAGCGGATATCACGACAAGATCTAAACAACCGGCCAGTAGAGAAGACAAATGGAATTGTATTAAAAAAGCTATCGTAACCACCACCAAGTCTCTGATCGCTTCCCAAAATTATAAAAAGAATAATTAGATGACTGACGAAATATTATCAATGATGGACGACCGCAGATCATTTAAAAACAAAGACCAAACCAAACATCAGCAGATCAACTGACAAATACAAAAAAGTGTCGCAAAACTAAAGAACAGTGGCTGCTAGATAGGTGTGCAGAAATGGAGGAATTGGAAGAAAAACATGACCACTTTAACATATATAAACTCATTAAAGAAGTGATAGGTCATATAAAATCTTGCAGTTTTAACAATGTTGTGAAGGACAATAAATTAATTACTGATCCCAAAGATCTACTTCAACATGAGAGAAACTACACACAGCAACTATACTCAGACACAACTAGAAGATGAAATGAGGTTGAATGCTCGAATAAATGAACTTTGAAAATAAGGCTATTATCGAGCACAAGTTAATTAAATCAAGCCCAAGTACTTTCGCTTAAAATAGCATCTTCACGGGGAATTCGTCAAAATAAGAACTATCCGGCAAGCGTAGGATGTGGAAACATTAAAACTAACATAAATTATACAAAACACTACACTAAAACGAGGACAAACAGTTTAAAATTACTTCTACGTTACATTCTCTGTCAGTTTCTGGATAATAACATTATCCCTCCAGAAACTGACAGAGAATGTAGCGTAGAAGTAATTTTAAACTGTTTGTCCTCGTTTTAGTGTAGTGTTTTGTATAATTTATGTTAGTTTTAATGTTTCCACATCCTACGCTTGCCGGATAGTTCTTATTTTGACGAAATGCCCCTGAAGATGCTATTTTAAGCGAAAGTACTTGGGCTTGATTTAATTAACTTGTGCTCGATAATAGCCTTATTTTCAAAGTACAACTAGAAGAAACTCTGAAAGTGAATATAAAAGTGAACCCTCCCCCAAAATATTAAAGTCAGAAGTTGTAAGGGCAATCAAACAGAGCAAATGGGGAAAAGCACCAGGCCCAGACGACATATACATAGAGGTTCTAACAATGTTGAGTGAAGACAATTAAGACGCCTTGGTAGATCTTTTTAATAACATTTATGGGTTGGGTCAAATAACACAGGACTGGCTTTAATCAACCTTTATACCAATCCCAAAAAAGGCAAACGGTAATAGTTGCGACCAATTCCGAATGATCAGCTTATTGAGTCCTAAAACTCTTCTTAAAGATAATTCACACAAGAATATACAACAGATGTGAAAGAGACATTAGCCCCACACAGTTCGGTTTCAGACAAGGATTTGGCACAAGAGAAGCACTTTATAGCTTAACTGTCCTACTTCAGAAATGCAGAGATCAGCAAAAAGATGTCTTCCTATGCTTTATAGATTACCAGAAGTCAAAGCTGTATTTTGACATCGGAATTTCTGTTAATCTATGTATTACGAGACAGAATTAAATATAATTAAGCAAATAGCAGTAAACAACGGATACAACGAACAAACAATTAATAAAATGTTAAATCAAAAACTACACAAGAAAGCCCTGAAATTAGTATTTTCACCACCAGAGAAAAAACCCAGTACCTTCTGCTCGATTACATATACAGGCAATATAACAACAAAAATTGCCAAACACATAAAAAAGAAAGGAATAACACCAGCTTTCCGAACAAATAACAACCTAGGCAAATATATTAAAAATAACAAGAGCCAAAATAAAAAACACTTAAATAGTGGTGTGTACAAACTTCAATGTGGCGACTGCCCAAAAACTTACATCGGTCAAACTGGTAGAAACTTTGATAAACGAATAACAGAACATAAAAGGGCTTTCATGAATAGAAAAACAGATTCGACATACGCACTTCACGTATCATAATCATTCTTTTAATGACAAATTTAAAATTCTTCACATTCAAAATAAAGGCCTTAAGCTATCTTTGTTAGAATCTATGGAAATTAACAAATTAAAAAACACAGATATAATTCTGAATGACCAACTTGAGACAAACAGTTCTCCCCTCCTCAACCTATTTAATTAGAGACTATAAATTTGTAAACCCAAGCCAAAATTAGATTACTTGAGAAAGGCAATCATCCGAAACAGCTGTAGTGATAAGTTTTAAAATAAATTTTGTGGAAGTTTAAAAACAAAGTTTTCAGTGTTTTATTGTTACATAAAATGAATTTCCATCAAGTAACGGTCGAATCCATCAATTATTACGAAAAATGAGACTGGAAGTTGGTTACTGGACGCAAACTTTAAAATTCTTCTTCTTTTAAAACTGGAACACATTTGTGTATCTTTCAAATTTGTTGGAAATGCCGCAAATCTCTTAGATACAAATCTCTTAAGTGAGACGCGACATAAAATAAAAACAGTGATTACTCTTATTAGAGCTAACACATTACATTGAGTATAAATCATTTTTTTTTTCATAAATTTGCCGGCTTTTTAACGCCGATACTCGGAGCGTCCTGACTATTCAAAGATTCATTCAAAACCACTTTAACTGCCCAAAAAGTTTTACATTGCTACTATAATACCCATTTTTCATGATAAAAATCGAAAAACACAAAACATTACAAATTTGAAAAAAATTTGGGACTAACACTGAAACCAACTGTCCCTGACAGCGGCTCCACTGAGAGTGATGTAATTATCTTCAAAAACCGTTCACCCAACTCGGTATTAACAAAACATAAAATCCTAAAGCGGCTTAGATCAATAAACTACCAAGAAAATATGCATCTGTGATATATAAACAAACTTAAAATGTGTTCATTGTAATTCCAGCGATGCAAAAGGATTGAAAACACTTTTTTGGTGTTTTAACACCTACCGGGTGATTTCAATATATACCAAAGAATTTAAAACTGCTACAACTTTAGCTAATGTAGGATTAAGTTACCGTGAGATAAACTTGAGGTTAAGAGTATCTTATACTACAATATCATGAATCATTCAACGTTTTCGAGAAACAAACGACCATAATGGGCGTTCTGGACAAAAAAGGGAAAGAATCACAAGACCATGCTACAATCAGTTTATTAGGCTTCGTGCTATAAGAGACTGTTTTGTAATAATGATGCATTTACAAATACAAGTGGCAGATGTTCACAATATTCAAATTAGTAGTACTACACAATGGCTTCTTGCTGAACAATATTTGCATACCTGCCAGCCAAGGATACCAGCCAGAGCACCAGCTTTAAAAGTAAATCATCGTAGAAGTAGATTACAATTTGCCAGAGAAACACCTTGACTGGAATGTTGATGCCTGTAAGCACATATGGTTTACATAATAATCGAGTTATTGTTTATATACCTCAGGTAGACATGTATGAGTTATTTGATGTACAAGAGAACACTATGAGCTATGAGGAGTATTCACCTTCATTGTCACACCTTATTCGTTCAATTTTTAGATTAAATTTAGCAGTGACCATAACAATATAATCTTTTAAATTTATCTATTACTTCAGATTTTTTTTCAATCAAATAATATATACAAAAATGTGAATAATGGTCTCTGAACGTAACAAAAAACTTTTGATAATCATGAGTTACTGGATCTAGAGGACCACATGCATTTGCTGACACAATTTTATCTAGAACTATAATTATTATTATCCATACTGTGAAATCTTAATCGTGATTGTTTTCCTTTACACAGATCTCATATATACTAGATATGGGATACTTTGCAGAATGACCCATTTTGCTATGCATTAGTACACTAGGTAGATGGTAAATATTTACGTCCTAATGTCATAATATATTTTTTTTATTATGATATAATCTTTAGCAATCAAAACACAAATAAAGTTCTATAAGCTAAATTGCTGGCTGCGGAGCAAGGGGCTCCTATTGGCGTGGTGAGGTCTTCTCCAGTGACAAGACCACTTTAACCGTTTTTCAGATCAGCTGGCCAGTTCCTTTTGAGTCTCCTATGGGCTTGGTGTTCTAGCAGAGGTTGGAGTAAGAGGTTACTATGTGATTCTAGTGCTTCATGATGCTTCGTGCTGTATTTAGTGATTACATCCTGTACGAACGGGATTCTTAGGTCTTCATGAAGTGTTAGGTTTAACACATGCCAACGTGCATCAGCTATCGTTCGGAGTATTTTTGATTGGCATCTTTGAATTATGGCTGTGTTTGACTTGCTCGCACTTCACCTTCTTAAGAATCTGTTCTTTCCAGGTGAGTTTTGAGTCAAGATGTATTCCTAGGTATTTAGTGCTAGAGGATTGGGGAAGTTGGATATTGTTAAGTGAAACTAGGGGATACGGGTCTCTTCTCAAGGTAAAAGTCACTTGGACTGATTTTGTTTCATTCATTTTAATTCTCCACTTGAAAGACTATGTCTCGATTTCATTCTTTTGTACTTTAGAATGTTAGATGTTATAATTGGATTTTCGTCGGCTGCAAGGGCGACAGCATCATCTGCAAACGTGCCAGTGATGGTTTCATAAGTGGAGGGTGATCTGATGGTTTCATAGTGGAGTGTAGCACATATAATATTGGTCCAAGAACGCTGTCCTGTGAAACACCAGATTGTATAGGAAAATTATTGGAATTACTTTCATTCACTCTTGTTCGGAATTTTCTCCCACTCAGATAGGATTTTAACAGTTTCAGATAAGTGATGGGTAAATATTTCTTGATTTTAAAATCAGGCCTGTGTGCCAAACCTTATCAAAGGCTAACATCTAGAAAAGCAGCTGTGCAGTAGTTTTTGCTTTCCATTGCAGAATTTATGTTTTTTTTTTCGAAAGCCAAATTTTGGTGGTTGGGTATCCATTCCTCTGTATTGATGTCTGAGTAAATTTTTTGCAACAGTAACCTTTCATGTATTTTGGATACGACTGGTAGTAGGATTATTGGCCTATATTATGAAACCTTGTTTGGATTTTTTCCTGCTTTGGTATTAGTAGTATTTCACCGGTTTTAAAGAGCTTTGGCCAGTAGTTTAATCGTAAAATAGCATTGAAGATGAGAGTAATCAGTATGATTCCTTTATCTGGTAGTTCCTTCATTATCTTGGGTGTTATTTTGTTCAGTCCAGAAGCTTTTATAATATTTACATATTGTATTTCTTGTTGAACTTAATTTTTGGTTAGTGGTCTGATTACTGGTATGTTCTCTGAAATGTTATTATCTGGAATATCATAATATGCCAGTTATTTCTTAACTGACTTGTTATCACATGCTTTTCTTTTATTATTTTGTGACCTGATTCTCTTTTAATATAATTTGAAGACCTGTTTATTCCAGTTTCTTCACAGAAATTATATTTTATGAAATATGAAAGTTGATTACACACCTATACATTTTTCATCTAAATTTTTTACCGTTTGCTTCTTGTAGATTCAAATCACCTTGTTTTATTGCCACTGATGATTGACCCTTCTTGTCACATTTATGAGGTATGTACATTACTTCGTGGATATTATCTAAAAACCTTTCAGCATCATTCGTAAATAAGTGATTCGTAGCACCACTGTCTCTTATGAAATTTATTTCAGTAGATTCTGAGTTGGTAAATAAAGTGGTTTCATCTGCACTCAAGGATGTTAACATTTTAACATCTTCTACTAAGAGTACTCTTACATTTTTTAAACTTTCCTACGCTGATAACGATTGTGCCCCAGTTTTCCATAGTTATGGCATATCAATTATAATGGTTGATTGTTTTTAGATTGCCATACCTTGTCTATAGATAATTGTCGTGCACAAGTAGTACCAATCCTTAACTAAAAAGATCCAATATAGAATTGTAATACCAACTGTTTCTTACCCCTATTTCTCAAAGTTATTCCCAAAACAATGATCTTTCCATTTTACTTTCTGCCGAAGTTGTGTGATAGTGTCTCTGCGCCATATGAAACAACAGACAGGACGCGCTGACTAAAAGCTTTTCTTTTTAGGTTGATAGGTACATGACCTTTAAAAATACTACTATAAAATACTACGTGTCGAATACAATAATAATTTTAGTTATAATAAATTAAGTGTGTGTTCTTTGGTACCTATATTAAAAGAATAACTGATCCCCGTACATCCTAATTACCATTTACGCCGTCGTTTTAAGAACCGGTAAGTACCACAGTACCACCCGAAGTGAGACTAAGACGGATTTGCGGAGGTTGCATTTTTCCGTTAGCTGGGCATAAATATGCAGCCTAGAAAATGATTATGAGGAGAAATATTTTAAGAATGTGGTACCTGAAACACAACGGCACTGGCTTTTGTCTATTCGAGATCGCTGAAAATACACTTTTACCTCCGTGGGAGGGACATGAGCAGTGAGTGTCGGTTTTAATTCTTCTAGTACGGTCATATCTGATAAAAAAATATGTACACCTCGTAAAGGACACGATAATTAGGTATAAACTTACGTGTATCTTTGTTTTAACATTTTTTAAATTGATTCATAAGATTTCGTGTACGCGTCACAACATACTAAAGGTCAAAGGACACTAAAATCAGTTTTATGTAAACATCTTGTTTTCTTTTTTATAAACGACATATATATATATATATATATATATATATATATATATATATATATATATATATATATATATATATATATACATTTATATATATATATATATGTCGTTTATAAAAAAGAAAACAAGATGTTTTACATGTTATACAGTTGGTATCTTGTCTTTTACTTTAGAAAACAGTTGTCGGTTTTCTAATAAATTATATTGGACAATTTTAATGTTAGTAAATTGTTTAAATAAACTAGTCACAGAAGGTGTTAACTGTTTTATTAATGGTAGTTTTTTATATTGTATTGTTTGTACTGTTCCGATATCCCCGAGTGGGACCGTCAAAAATGTCAGAGTTAAATATCAATTTTTTAAGAATATGTTTTGGGTATCCATTATTTTGAAAGATGTTTAACAGCAAATTTAAGTTTCTTTTTATGAATTTATCATCATTAATATGCCTTACCCTATTCTTCATTGCAATGACTGTATTAAACTTTTGATGAGTAGAATGATTTGAAAAATATTTTAAATATCTTCCAGAGTCTGTTGGCTTTTGATACCAATCTATCAGTATTTTGTTTTGTTCTGTTCTTATTATTTTGGTGTACAGAAATGATATCGAACAATCATTTTCAATCTCTAAAGTAAATTGGATATGTTTATTAAAGTTATTGAAAATGTTTAAGGTATTTTGAATTTGTGAAGTAAGAACAGAACATATAAGATCGTCTACAAATTTTTTAATGAAGGGTAAAGGGAAAGGTAATTGTGGATTGCTGGATGTCATTATTCCATGACCCTTTTTGTAACAGAAATAAATTGATAATAGATCTTTCATCTCTCTATGATCCTAGAGTATTTATGTATATCGTTGTATTAACACAGTGTGTTACAGACATACTACTAGCTTGTTATTCAGGCAGAAACCTATTTCCGTTATTGTTTTTCATTATTTCTCCTAATTTTTTGACTGGTCAGTTCTTTTGATCACTTATTTCTACCTTTCCATTAAAATCTCCGGTAACTATGACTTTGTTGTCCAGAATGTTCATCTCATCCTGCAAACTGTCTCAAAAGGTATCTTTCTTTTCCTTAGATTCGTTATTGGATGGTACATACCCTACAATAATAGTTATCTTCGCACTTTGTTCGGCGTTGTATCAGCAATAAACTGCCCTTTATTGATTTTTGTGATTTTTGGGGGGGGGGGGGTACTCCGCCCAGACAGGAATACAGCCACTCCTGTCTGGGTTTTTTTAACTCTAACTCCACTAAAAATTAAATTATAAGCAGCTTTCATTGTTAGGTATCCATTACCTAACTGGTACGTTAGTAGAACAAAGAAAATAATTAGTTTCCAAATAGGTAAAATAAAATAAGAATTACTTACAGATTTACCCACAATCAATTTATTCTACCACCAAAGACCGGTTTCTTATACTATAATTTGCTATGCATCTTCAGGTCAACAGTATATGGTAAACTAAATGCTGACAATAGAATAACCCGTATTAGTGTGCTGTCTGGTACACAATATTCAGCAATTATGCCAATATTATATGTGTTTAATTACTAAATCTGAATTTAAATTGATTAAATAAGAATTAAGTGAAAAATGATCTAGTAAAATTGAAATTAATAAAAATAAATATTACTTACGTGCCGTTACAAAGATTATTATGAAATGTTTGAGAAAACATAATTAAAAAACCGCTATGGCAAACTGGTGACAGGTGATCATCGGTTTTACTGCAACTATTTAATAAATAAAGGGATAGTTCTTGAAGTTGAAGAACTATCCACAACACTACTGACACAGAGATACTTTTGTTCTATAAAAAATGCTCAAAAAACACTTTTACCGGCTAAAAAGCTGAGTAAAGGCGGTACGTAACTTAACTTATTTCTTCAAATTTTTGTCTCTGAATGATCTCAATTCTTCACAAGTATCATTTCTGCCGTTAAAAAAATCTCATGAGCAATTATATCTAGTAAGCGATTGGTCGAATTTATAAGAATATGCTAGAGCATTTGGCTATTTTTAAACAGGCACAAAGTTGTTAAACGCAATTCTTACAGAGAAAAATATTAAAAGAAGAACAGTTTTAGAGCAATCAAGACGTACAAATAAACACTTCTAATAGGTCTCTCCGTTCTGGATTAAAATGTTTATGATAAACTTACGTTCGAATATGTAAGTAAAAGATGCAGTGTTAAATCTTATACAGGGAGGCATAAAAGCTACTGCTTTCTGAATTAAATTGAATTTAAACTGCATGAATTAATATTTTTATAAATTTGAATACGATTGCTTTGAATCGTTACACAACACAAGACCTCCCGGATCTGAAACCATTTTGGTCTTCATTTTGTCTAGTCCTGTTGCTATGTCAAGTATGTTCTTTGTTATCTTGCAAAAGAGTATACTAAGAGTGCACAATCCACTGTAGTTCGCAGGATCACTTCTTTAACTTAGTGCATTGTAAGTCACCTCCTATGATTGAACCTAATTCACACGGGAGGTAAAAATTGCTTTAAAAGAAATTGGTCGATAATAATTTAGGACTATTGTTATATCTTCAAATGTCACTTAAAACAAAAGAAACAAGATATAACGATAAACGTTAACCTCGGATATCTTGTGTCTCCTATACGAGATTCTGTGTAAAACCAAGTTGTTAAATGCCGGAACCACTGTATATACGATTTTATAATTCATTATCTTCAATTCCGAGGTTATTTTACTCTATATCACTGTACTAAAATCTACAGTTTGGTCTTTGTGAGAGGAACATAGGTAGCGAGTGTCAGTTCTTTAGCCGACGAGAATTTCTCCTTGACTGCGTAATTTCTTTCAGATTTATATCGGATCAAATGAAAAATTATTATGAATCACACTGTTACTAATGTTAAATTATGCGTTTTGCTTAGACAATCTCTCATCACAACAAAACGGCGGAAAACTCACGTTTACCCACTCATATTACACTGTCAGTGGCGTATACATTATTTTTACAACTTCTGTAATAATAAAAGCAGGAATTTTTAACTTATATCTCTATTAGAATGTTTTGATTTCGGAAAACGGCGTAAATATCTTAGACATAAAGCGTGAACATTAAGAGATATTAAGTATACAAAGTATAGCAATGGAGCTAGATGGAAGACATCTCCGCATAATTCACAACCTTTATTGGAACGAAGAAGCAACCTTAAAATATTCCAACCACTTTACTAAAAGCGTTCATATACAAAGCGATGTCCGACAAGGCTGTATCTTGTCTCCATTGCTCTTAAACTTTTACTCTGAATGCATATTCAAACAAGCATTAGACGGCGCCGAAATTGGTACAAAAATAAACGGTAAATATATTACCAATATCAGGTATGCAGATGATAAAGTTCTGATAGCAGAAAAAATGGAAGACACAAACTATACTAGACAGAATTAATAATGCAAGTGAGTAATGAGACTGTCAATGAATTTTTAAAAAACTAAACTAATTGTGAAGTATATAAAGGATTTCCACAGTTTACACTGTATACTTTATTTCAACCGTTTTTTCCAACTTTTCCACATGACTATTCTCTTTATTACAGGTTTTTTCTTTCCATTTCGTCGCCTACTTCATTTGCAAACGATCTTCGAAGTTTTCATACCTTCTCTGTTTCTATCATACTTCATTCTGTGCTTTTGTTGATCCAAGGTCCTGAGTGTTCTTGTTGTTATTTAGTTCTAACTATTATACAGTCGCGTGTTTATTATTTTTACAACTTCTATAATAATAAATAGAATAACCTTTCAGCTTATATATATTGGAATGTGTTAATATTAAAGAATGGCGTAAATATTTTGGACATAACTCTTGAAAATTAAGAGATATTAAGTATATACAGATATAGAGTAAGACACGACCTACTATTAGAACGTTTGCAAGAAGTCGGTTTAGATGGAAAAGACATCAAATTCTTAAAAAACTTGTACTGGAACCAAAAAGCCAGAGTTAGGATCGAAGGTTCCACATCCGCAGAAGTAGAAATTAGGAGGGGAGTTAGACAGGGATGTGTTCTGTCGCCTCTGCTGTTTAATCTTTACTCCGGGTTTCTATTTAAAGAAGCATTGGAGGATTCCAAGGATGGAGTCAAGGTGAATGACGTAAATATCAACAGTATCAGATACGCCGATGATACAGTGTTAATTGCGGATTCCGACTCAGGTCTACAACGACTCATCGACAAGACCAACTCGACCTGTGAGCAATTTGGTATGAAAATAAACATTAAAAAAACCAAAGTGATGTCAATCCGAAAAAACCAAAACGTACCTCAGTCCTCAACCTTGCACAATAAATGGGCACATCTTAGAACAGGTCAATAGATTTAAGTACCTGGGATGTTGGATCGATAGCAGCCTAAATCCTGATCAAGAAATAAGATCGAGAATAGAACAGGCTAGAAAATCTTTCGAAAAAATAAAAAAACTGCTTTGTGATTCTCGAATAAAACTCGAAATTCGACTACGTTTATCAAAATGCTACGTCTGGTCGACTCTTCTATATGCAGTTGAAACGTGGACCCTTAAAACATCAACCGTAAATAAATTGGAGGCCTTTGAAATGTGGATCTACCGGAGAATACTCAAAATTTCATGGACATCGCATACCTCAAACGAAGAATAGGCAAGGAAAGAGAACTTTTTAACACAGTAAAAGTAAGAAAAACATCATACCTAGGCCACATACTGAGAAATAATAAGTACCAATATGCCCAACTTATAGTGAAAGGAAAAATCGAGGGAAAGAGAGGCCTAGGAAGGAAAAGACTATCATGGCTCAGAAACATCCGACAATGGACAGGGCTAAATTTTGAACAGCTAATAAGAACAGCTGAAGATAGAGAAGAGTTTAAAATTGTAGTAGCCAACCTCCATTGAGGAGAGGGCACTTTAAGAAGAAGAAGAAGTATATACAGGTGTTTTGTATAAAACTTAATGAAGTAGCTGGGTAATATTTAATTTAAAATAACGAAAATTGTAATATATGTTGTGTAAATGAATGTGCAAAATAAAATGTTGTAATTCAAATAACAATTTAATAACTTATTACTAATTCTATATGAGATTCACTTACCTTTTGTCTGTGGCTGAGGCAGAGTATAAGGGTAATCGGGACGCACACTTGATACTGGTTTAATGCTTGCTTTAACGACGAAAAGTTGTTGCAGAGTGACCGATCATACGAAAGAAAAATACGTATGTACGAAAATCGACTAGAGAGGTTCTTTTGTTCTTACTACCTCCGCGCATAGCCATAAATTAAGCTTAAAATGACATTTTAAACTTTCTACACAAAGGACTGGTACGTTTTCTTGAGGACTCTGAAGTGTTTTGGGTTGATAAATAGTTTCCTAAAATATGTTGTTTTTCAGACAAGTGAATTCTCAGAACTTGACAATAATTAATCAGCCAATTTGAGCTCGGGAATTTAAAAGATGTGGAACTGAATCCATATTATAATTAGCTAAAAGATTTAAAACTAAATAAGGTCATATTCTGAATAATAAAAAATAAAATATTTAAATACGTCTTGAACACTTTTCCAAACAACAGGATTTCAACAGTTTCCACTGTTTAATTTATTTCAACCGTTGTTTCAAACTCTTTCTACATTGCTATTCTCTTTATTGCAGGGTTTTTTCTTTTCAGTGCGTCGTCTGAATTATTTGTAAACGGTCTTCGAGGTTTTCATCTCTTCTCTGTTTCTATTGTCTCTTATCTCTTTAGAGATAAAATAGAAAAGTCAACATTGTATTAAAAACTTGCTGATTTATTATTAAGTTGGCTATTATATATATTTAACTTTAAACTATTATTTTATTACTAGCGGACCAACTCTATCTGATCATGCTGATTACGAATCCGGTGTCAGATTTGCTCTATCTTGACGTTTTATGCGCGTTTCGGGTCACTTCCGGTGTCGGATCGCAACCGGAAGTACATATTTAGATTCGTCTCGACGAGACCTTTCGATCCATATATACATTGTGGGGTCTAAAACTTAAAGTAAATTTTAACTTCCGGTCATCTCAAAACCGGAAGTGAATTTTTGTACCAAAATATATCTTGACAATCTCATACGTAATACTAATAATATTCCGAAAAAAAATTTTAATTATCTAATATGGTTTTTGAGTAAAGTGGTGGACAAGAAAAGGGCTTAGCGTTTTAGTATATAAGATTAAATTACAATGTGACGATTCTTCTTGGCGTCTCATGCAATGAGTTTGCCACGGGACTCAGATGGTGTGGTTACTTTGTTTTGTCGGACTTCTGATGATGCGTTAACTTTTTGTCTATATATTTGTTTTTAATCTTCTTTTTGCATATAGGGTTCTGTCAGGTTATTCATTGTTCTCATTATTTTCCTTTTAAGTCTTTTTTTGTTCACACTTGTTTTCGTCGTCATTATAATTCTTCTTCTTATGGTGCCTATCTGTTTCGGATGTTGGCGATCAACATGGCTATCCTAACTTTGCTTGCTGCTATTCTGAATAGTCCGGTTGTCGATATATTAAACCAGTTTCTCAGGTTTTGAAGAAAATATATTCTTCTTCTCCCTGGTCCTCTCTTTCCAAATACCTTGCCCTAAAGAATGAGTTGTAACAAGCCGTATCTCTGTTCATTCCTCATAACATGGCTAAGATATTCTAGTTTGCGCTCTTTGATGGTGTTAATAATCTCGCATTCCTTGCCTATCTATTCTACGTAGGACCTCAACATTAGTCACACGATCCACCCATGAAATTCTTAAGATACGTCTGTAACACCACATCTCGAATGCCTCGAATTTTCTTAAGAAAGCTTCGGAAAGTGTCCAGGCCTCTACTCCGTATAATAAGGTAGAAAATACATAGCATCTAATGAGAGAGATTTTGGTAGCAAGTGGTAAATCATGACTTCTGAAAAGAAGTCATTGTAATAAATGGCCTTATAAGTGTTTCGTATATCTTTGTTTTAATGTTTTGTTTTTAAACATCTTTCTGGTTTTTTTTCCGAAGGCTTGGTTTTCCTTTTCAATTATCTGGTCTCTAAAACGTTTTATGTATCATACGTAATCATTTTCCCAAACCATTTTCAATCAGTTTATTTGAAATTCCACCCGGACCTTTTGATTTTTTGTTCGTTGGTGTTTTTATTCCTTTTTTAACTGTTCATAGTTTTTTTATCCAGATCTCTACATAACGATTATATATGTAAAAATATTAAATTCGCCGCTTATCAGTTGTTAATATTTCGGATATTTACAGTATTAAGAAAAGTTTATTAGGTTAATGGTGCACTTTGAGCGGAAATTATTTAGTTTTAACACTTCTATGAAAATAGTTATGATTCATTTTGCAATAACTTTTGTTTATATTCATATCTTGCAGTAAATGCAACGTGACTAATGTTTAAAACCCACAAACTGTTTATTAATAACATTTTGTTATTGAAAGTGAGAAATTAGATTTGGTTTCAATTTGTACTTACTTTTTAAAAATTAGTGGCCTCCGAGTTAACCCTGGAAGATCACACCTATTATATATCTATTGTTTTTAGTAAACAAAGAAAAAAAATTGAATATACAAGAATACACAAAAATAATCAAATCAATCAATATATTTTCTCTTTCGTAATTGTAGCATTACAAAAAAATATATAATAAAAATAATTAAAAACATTTTCTACAAAAATAAACAGAAATACCTATAATTCAAAATATTTAACATTAATTTAACTGAAAAATGTTTTTTTTAACTAACACCTAACACCTCTTGATCATAGAACTGACAGTCATTTTAAGATAGGTATACTTCATCTAATTTACATACCGATTCACGTCATTATCTACGTCAGAGATCGAAGTTGACATAGTTGCCAAAGTATAAAAAAATCCTGACTCCAGTTGAAATCAAATAGATCACATAATTATTGCAAAATTATTACCATCTCTTTACAACCACTATTTAAATTCTTACGTGACATTTTTTAAATAAAACACACTAATTTTGTTCTAAAAAGAACAGATTTTATTAAATAGGTAAAAACAAGAGGTATTCACTTTAAAATTCAAAATAATAAAATACAAAAAATGTCAACACCGCAACTGTCGAATAAGTGTTACCAATTTATGAAAAAATTTCACCTTCGTTCGATTACAGTTACAGTGTGTTCCGTACAAATATTCTTCATAAAAACGCTGTATAATGCATTTATACAAATTAAATGAAACATATTATTGCGTATTTCTTGCGTCTTCAAAGTGATTCTAAAAAAGAACACATCTACCGCCTAAATATTTCGTGTTGGTATCATGTGATGCCACTGGCTATGACGCCGATGACGTACATCGGTATGTGAATTAGATGAAGTGTAGTTCAATTTATTCATTTTGATGAACACATTCACAACATAGTTTAGCTCTATACTCCATTCAGTATGCTTTACGGCAAGCCAAGCATATATGCTTCGTTTTTTATTTTTTCCTTTGCAGAAATAACACCTAGTTTGCATTAGTTAACTTGAATGTTGTGTTGGAAGGTCTTTAACTTCAAGAATGCCACGAAGATTTCGCCGGAGTGATTTCTGTAAAGAAGGTATTAGAAGTCTCTCTCGCATTAGTGATTTAATTAAAGCCATTCACAAAAAGATTTCAGCAACTTTCTTATATTATTAGATTTATTTACTTTCGAATGGGAATTTGCCAGAAAAAATAGCACCATTGCATTTATACCAATTGCATGAAGTATATTGAAAAAAATCTTAGTGGCCATCGTCTGCATTTTCTTGATGCAGTAGTATAAGAATGGCGTAGTTGGTCAAACGTACCAGTACCTCCTTGTGATTCTATTAGGTGTGTATAAGGTTTGGTTTTCCTGTAACAGCATTTAACGAATCATCGTGATGTGATGTTGACAGCAAAAGAACAACTTTTTTTGGGGATTTGGGGATTATGAAAGGATAGTTTCGATTAATTTTCGTCGAATGCGAATAATGATCGTCGAGAAAAGACGGCGAAATTTCTTGTTTATTTGTTCTTAGTGTACCCAAGAGAGTTAGTTTGAATTGCCTTATCATTTGATTAACCAGAGGTGATAGAAGATAACTGAACTAGTGAACTAGTTATCTACTGTTATATTTCCGTTGGTTCCATGTATTGGTTCCAACAATTTTCGAACATAAAAAACTGGCACTGACTCATTAGTCATTCATTCAGTCATTCATTATCATTATTCCATATTTATCGGGCTTACCACTCATATAAATTTTAAATGGGTCCCCTGAATCCTACGAGCTGTTCATCGATAGTAGGTACAAAGCTCAAAAGGAGTGTAGTGTGATATACAGTGGAAATTTATCCGCTATTTTTCTTATTGTTCTTGTTTCTTTATCATCAAACTTTGTAGACTAAAGATGCCCGTCTTTTTCAAGTAAAATTGCAATATTTCTAACTGATTCATGATCACTTGACTATAATTTTATTCACTTTGTTAGTATCGATATTGGAGTTTTGTTCTTTGTCATAATCCTCGTCAGATTCGAAATCTGCACCAAAGATATCTTGACCATTATCCACGTTGTTTTCATTAGTTTATAAATTTTCGACTTGTCTTTCCACTTCAGCTTGGGTCAACGGACAACGTTTTCCCAGGTCTGGTCCTTGGTAGACTGCAGATTGAATTTATATAAAGCGGCATAAACGTTGAATTGCTGCTGCGCATGCTACATTAAGCTATTGTCTCGATGGGTATCTCACACTCACGAGTGAGCTTTCAAGATTAAAATTATATGTAGTTTCTTTAGAAGTAAGATGGGCTGGGCTGTAAATCACCGTAACTTAAGTACTTAACTTACCTAGAGGAGGCGAAAAACAACTGTACTGACAGTAACTTAAGTACTTGAAATATCCAGGGGTGAAACGTGCATCGGAGGAGTAAATTTTTCACATATGCGCACGATACAGTACTAATCCAGACATTGTAATATGTATATGTGTGTATGTAATATGTATACATATGTATATGTAACAAGTTAACATTCTAGAACAACAATGGTCATATCTGTTAAGAGAAGAGTTTTTATCGACTTCGTGTTTTTCTTTATTCTAGGGCTAAGGCATTGTTTGTCTGTTTTGGCATCAAACTTCGCTTCATTTTGTCATGGGGCGCTCCATACTTTTCGTTTCTTTCGAATTGTAATTTGGTATTTGTTTAATTAGTCGATTTCTATCCATTCTGTATCTTGATTGTTTCCTTATTGTTTATTTTCTCATTTTAATAAATAATCAAGTAAAATAAAAATCCTAAAAAGAATAACAGGGAAGATACTGATTAAGATGTAACATCAGAAATAATTGCAGTAAAGACAACAGAAATGAATGTCTGCAGTATCAAAAAGTAAAATAGAATAGTACCATTAGCAAAATTGTAAAAAATAGAACAATTTGATATTAGCCCGAGATAAATCACCAATCAGAAGAAGAAACATAGATCGACCTAGAAAGAGATTGGATGACAATATTTCAGTAGATAAGAGGCAATTTTGAAAACCAGGCAATATAGTGGTTATACTAGCCAGAATCCAGTGGTTGTACTGCAATGAGTCTTTGGGCACGTGAGAGTAGGAGTACTGGATTCTATTTCTTTAACCTTGTGAACATTGCTCCGGAACCGCACTGCCTTCAACCTTTAACCACAATTTTTTAGTTTCCAAAAGTTTTCATTCCCATTTTGAATCAAGAAATATTCAGTAATCTTGTGTTTTATTTTTAAAAACCAACCAATTCTCAGTCGTACAACAATTATTCAAAATACAATTAAAAATATTTGTTTATAAAATTCCTTACTCTAAATATTACTTTTGTGGAAACAGAAGCAAAACAAATAAGGCTAAATATACATTTAAATAAGACCAAAGTTATGTTTCTTCCTCGAATTCTAGAATCATTTGTGTTAGATCATTATTATTTCCTGCGATAACAATGTGTTCTTCATTTATTCCAATCCCCTTGTCAGCCTAATCTTTTTTTGTGCCGTATGGGAATTATCTGACGGCGATCACGATGGCAAAGGTGTCCCGGTCTTCTGCTATATGTAAAAGTTGTCTTTAGTTTGATATTTCGGTCCAATCTTGAATATTTTACAGCCTATAAGCTTGCTTTTTACTTACACCTCTCCAAACCTCTAGTTTTCGCTTGAGAATCAGCTGTGTTTCATATCTGTCTCCTCTCGACACCTTCCCCAAATAAGATCTTTTTCACATTTAACAGTCTATAGTAAATATCTATTTTTGTTGGCTCTTCTCAATCAACATTTCAAATTATTTAATTCTCTTTATGTTTGATACTTTTAGGGTCCATACGTCTGCTTCATACAGGATTACAGACCAAACTTGGTACGTAATCATTCTTTGTCTTAATTCTGAACTAAAATGTTTAGTACAAAAATACATTTGTCATAAATTCCTATATTCTTTCGTATCTTCTTTAATTTTACACGTTGTACTTTATTAAAAGCTTTTTCGAAATCCACAAATCACATAAAAACTTCTTTCTGGGCGTGACAGTTTTAGTGTACACCTACATTGGAACCGTATTTCTCCCGATCCGATATCGGGCGACGTCGGCCGACGTCGGATTGAAAAGAAACTCAAGGTATTAAATCATAGTGCCTATACTGCTTCCATGACGAAGCATTTGCTTTGTTGCATGTTATTGCATGATTCCTGGACCGTCGATACAATCTTGATTGGTAAATTTTCATGTGTGGCTTATTCGCATAGACCTGCGACTGATAAAAAACCCCAAAAAAGAGTATAATGGGATTAAATCGCACAATATCGTGAAATGTTACATCAGCTGTATGGCAAATAGCATTGCCCTGTTGAAACCATATGTCATTGGTGTCCATACCATTTAATTTAGGTCAAATGAATTTGGTAATCATCAATCGGCGTTCGGTGTTAACGGTGATGAATGGTGATGGTAACATTGTTCTCAAAGAAATATAACCTGATGACGCCGCCATCTCAAAATTTTGCCAACATTTTCGACATACATCAGACGTTCTTGGATCTTATTTAAATTGGTATTGTCCCAAATTCAACAATTCTGTTTATTAAGGTACCCATTCATCCAAAAATGGGACTCATAGCAAAATATGATTTTTCCATGAAAATTAGGGTCTTTTACCAACTGCTCCAGAACCCATTAATCGAACACACGTCCTCGTATATGGCTGTTTACCTTCAGTCTCTGAATCAGTTGAGTTTTTGTACGGGTGCAAGCCCAAGTTGTGATGTAAAATTCGTCAAGTTGTCTATGACAGACTAAGTTCTTGTGAGTCACGTTTAATCGACTGCTTCGGATTCTCCTTCACAGTCTCATGGACAGCGGTGTTATATTATCCATTGTGAATAGGCAAAATAGATTGAATTTATTACTGTCAATTTGACAGATGTAGCTTCAACAATATGGCCGCTAACAACTGTCAAAATTCGGAAGTTGCTATTGGAAGACCCTGTTTCTAATACCTTCTTTAATAATTTTTCTACGGCCAACGAGAATGATTTAGGTGGTATTGATCGGGTGTACAATGGATTGGAGCAAAATAATCTTGTACCTAGTGTTTTAAGATGTATCTGTTGTATATTGCTTTCTGCGCAACCCTGTATATGCAAAATCACTTATATAAATTTGTTGTGAATACATTGAAAACTATAAAGAAACTTTCATTAGGCGAGACATACATGAGACATATGAAATTTTGCTTGAAGTATTAATATAAATAATTTTTTTGAAACGATGTGGGTAGCTACCACTCTGCCAACGTTGTGCCGGACATTATTTATTACTTCACATTTAAAGTGTGATTTATCGCCATAAACACGTACATAAAAAATATCCTGGGATTAAATATACTATTATTAATCGAAAGCAAGTCACATTTTTCGATTTATCCGGCATTTTTTCTGTCTAAATAGTTTTTGGTTCCTTTCTAGATATGGTTTAAAGTGAAACAGCTGATAACTAAAAAACAAAAAGACAGCACGATATACATACACACTAAAAAGGGGACAAGTAAAATAAAAAAGGGAATAAGGATGCCGTTTATAAAATAACTAAATAAGTGATTGAATTGGAAAAAAATCCAATTCAAGGAAAAATTAAACAAAGATGGAACCAGCAGCTAGGAATCAGCAAAGTAAGACGGAAAGAAGAGCTATTGGAATTAGCATCAGGAAACACATTTTAAGACCGAGGAACATCGACGAGTATAGCAGGCGGTATTAGATTCATAATCAACAAGAAATGGAAACGGAGGATAATACAAATAATTAGTATCTCGGATAGAGTAGCTAGCTTAACATTACAAATATCAAAGAGATACAATATGCAAATTATACAAATATACGCCCCAACTATTACTCACACTGACGAAGAAATAAATTCTACAGTAGTATAATTGAAGCATTAAATAATAATAAGTTACTTTAAGTATTTAATTGGTAACTTTAATGCTAAAGTGTAAAAGAGAAACGGCAAAAAACAAGTCATAGAAATAAATGGGGAGAAAGACTGGTTCAGTTTGCAGACTATCAAAACATGCCTATTGCAAATTCTTCTTCTTCTTCCAATGGCGCTACAGCCCAAATTGAGCCTTGGCCTCCTGTAACTTCTGCCTCCAACAAAGGTGATCCCGCGCCACTCGTCTCCAAGCCCTGACGTTCAATAAGTTGTGCGCATCTGCTGTGACTTCGTTCTCCCATCTATTCCGTGGTCTTCCCTTTGGTCTTCTGCCCTGCATTTTACCATCCAAGGCCTTTCTCGGCAATCTGTCGGCATCTATCCGTACCTCCAACCGGTGCTTCTTTGAACAGTTGGTAGAGTTCATGGTTATATCTAGATCTCCACATTCCATTTTGAGTGATGGGTCCAAAGATCTTCCTTAGGATTTTTCTCTCGAAAACGTCTAATCTTCGTTTAGTGCTTTCTGTCAAAACCCATGTCTCGCATCCATAGCATACTATCGGTCTGATGATAGTTTTATAGACCTTAAGTTTCGATTTTCGATGTACCGTCTTGGAGCGGAATATGTTAATCAGGGAAAAATAGGCTTTATTTCCCTTCATTATTCTCTTCTGAATTTCGGCCTCTTCTGTTCCCTCAGTATTCATTTCGACTCCCAGATAAGTAAAACTCTTCACTGTTTCAATGTCATCCTCTACTTTGATTTGATTTCTTATTCGCTTTGTCCGCGTCTGTGTTAGTATTTTTGTCTTCTGTGTATTTATTTCAAGTCCAATCTCCTTGGCCGTTTTTTTCAGCTGCGAATATGTTTCTGCTGCATCATCCACTCTGCGGGACATGAGGTTAATGTCATCCGCATATGCGGCGAGCTGGACAGATTTGTTTGTTAGGAGATTGGCTCTTCCGACATTCAGCTTTCTGATGACATATTCAAGGGCCAGATTGAACAGTGTTGGAGCTAGTCCATCACCTTGTTTCAGCCCTTGAACTATTTCGAAGCTGTCAGTTAATTCGTACTGTATGCGTACAGTTGCTATTGTGGAGTCCATCGTTGCTTTTACTAGTCGGATATATTTCGAGGGAATATTGAACCTTTCCATGATGTTATATAACCGGCTTCTATTTATGGAGTCATAAGCCTGTTTGAAGTCGACAAATATATTGTGAACATCAATATCGTGTTCCCAAGCTTTATTAAGGATTTGCTTTACTGTAAAAAGCTGATCTATTGTCGACCTGCCTTGTCGAAAACCGGTCTGGTATTCGCCGATAATATTTTCACATAATGGTTGAAGTCGCCTATTCAGGATGGATGTAAAAATTTTGTAGGCCGAACATAGGAGGGTTATGCCGCGGTAATTTTCGCATTTAAGTTTGTCCCCTTTTTTGTAGATTGGGCAGATAATCCCATTTTTCCAATCGCTAGGAATTTTTTCTTCCCTCCGTACCTTAGATATGAGCGCGTGCACCTGCGTTGTTAGATGTTCGCCACCTAATTTATACAGTTCGGAAGAGACATCGTCAAATCCCGGCGCTTTGTTGTTTCTTTGCGCCTGTATTGCTTGTTTGACTTCTTTAAGAGTCGGGCTGCTTATTTCTTCGTCTCCTTCCTCGATGTGCCGCAAATCCGAAAATCGTGAGCTTCCTTGTGCTCCTAGCAGAGCTTGGAAATGCCTTTTCCATACTGATTTTATTTGCGTTGGTTCACTAATTATCTTATCTGTTTGGTTTCTGCACAGACTTGTTCGGGGTTTGTATCCTTCTCTTAGTTGTCGAAGATATTTATATGCCTCCCTTAGATCGTTGCTTTGGAGGTTTTGTTCCATTTTCTGTATCTTATTATTTTCCCATTTTCTTTTTTCTCCTCGACATATTTTATCCGTCCTGCGTCGTAGCTCCTCGAAAAATGTTCTTCTTTCTCTGGTTCGCCTTTCCATATATTTCTTGTGAGCTTCATTTCGTTCGTGTATGGCCCGTCTACACTCTTCGTTGAACCATTCTGCCCTTTGCTTCTTTACCTTTTTACCGATGGTCTTTGTTGCTGCATTTAATACTTTTGTCTTCATTTGTTTCCAATGTTCTTCAATGTCTAGGTTATCTGTGTTTGTAAGTGTCTGGGTTATTTCTGTCTCGTAGCTCAGTTTAACGTTTTGTTGGCTTAGTTTATCAATGTCCAACTGCTCTTTTATCTGTTCTTTCTTATCTCTGTTTCTTGAGATCCTGCATCTATATTTTGCTTGTACCAGCAAGTGATCAGATCCACAGCATGCTCCTCTTCGACTTTTTACATCTAGGATGTTGGTGGCAGCTCTTTTGTCTATTAAGACATGGTCAATTTGGTTAGTAACCGCTCCACCTGGCATGATCCACGTTGCTTTGTGTACATCCCGATGAGCAAAGAACGTAGAGCTCACGATCATGTTTTTCCTGCTGGCAAAATTAATTAGGAATTCCCCGTTCTCGTTGGTGTTTTGATGGAGTGAGTGTTTGCCGATTATTCCTGCGAACTGTTCTTCTTTGCCTATTTGGGCGTTCAAATGTCCCCAATATTATCTTGATGTTATTTTTTGGGGCATTGTCGTATATTTCTTCTAATTGATCGTAGAACTCCTCTTTTATTGTTATGTCGTGTTCTTCTGTTGGACTATGGGCATTAATAATTGTGAGGTTAAAACATTTTGTTTTTAGCCTCAATCTACATAATCTCTCATTTATTGCTTCGAAATCTAAGATATTGTTTTTGATGTTCTTATCTACTACGAAAGCCACTCCAAATTCTTTCTTTCCATTTTCTTTGCCGCTATAGAGTATTGTGTGCGTTTTTGTGTCTTTTATTCCATTGCCTAGCCATTTTGTTTCTTGTATTGCGGCTAATTGTATCTTATATTTTTTAAGTTCGTTAAGCAGCGATGTTTGGGCTCCTGGTTTATTTAGGGTTAAGACGTTCCATGTTCCAAATGAGTAGTCCATATTTCTTTGCTTGAGTCGTCGTCGATAAGACCGTCCTATCCGAGGCTTTTGTATAGGTTTCGTAGTCGGGGTTTGTTCTACAGTAATGGGTGACTAGCCCATTGCCCAAACTTCCTCCTTTATCCGGGCTTAGGACCGGCTGTGACACTGTGATTTCCCACGGTATCCCAGGCGGAGTTGCCTATTGCAAATATATTCTTAAAAAAAAATCTAACAATAAATGGACATGAGTAGCACCAAACGGAACCACTAAGAACGAAATTTACTTCATTCTACACATGTCATGTATGTATGTACATATGTCAGTGTACTAAATAAATTTTAAACAGACAGCGACCACAGACTAATCAGCGCAAACAGTTATTTAGATCTAAAACTAGAAAGAGTAAAATTAATCGCAAAACTAACAGTAACCGGTATAAATACATCAACAATCTAAAAATCAATCGCTGAAAGATTACATGACCCAATATACAGCTTTTTAGTCTACTTCTTTTTGACTGGCTTTACAACTCGGGGTGAGTCCTCGCCGCATCCACTATAGTCCTCCATCTTCTACGATCTTGCGCTTCCATTTCTCATTGTTGTACCCCAATCCTAGATAAATCAGCTCCAATATCATCCTTCCATATTTTTCTGGGACAGCCTACTGATCTTCTACCGTCTGGTCTCTCAAAAAACACTGTCTTTAGCACTTTGTCTTCCTCTGATCTTACCACATGACTTTAGCCTTTATATGTCTGATGATATTTTCAGTACCATACAGAGCCACCAATTCAGTATTGCGGCGCATTCTCCACTTTCCTGTCAATTCATCCCTTTGGGGTCCAAATTACATTCTAAGAACCTTACTTTCAAATACTAGCACCTTATTTATTTCCCGCTGGTGTAGAGATAATAGACAGCTCTCACTAAATGGAAATCATCCTAGATAGTGTTAAAGAAACAGAAGGACTGATAGTTTATCTCATCATTGACATGTCTTGTCAAACGGGTGTTTTATTCTTTATCATCTTTTAGAATTTACAACGCACTATATATATTTATGAATATTACGTCGGTATGAGTAAGCCTTATTACTATTTACCGGCTTATTTTCTTTTGTCTTAATTCCATGAGCAGACAGTACGACTCGAGCAATATTTACCACAAAGAACATAAACCTCCCAACAAATTGTTATGTCTTCCACGGTCTACTTGTAATATTTTAAATAGAAATTACTTTTCTGCGAACCGATGATTCAGTTCACTTTAGTCGATTATCGATTCAGACGAAGTTGCTTATGCGGTTGAGACGGACAGTCACCACAGCCAAAGCTGACGATTATCAAACAAACGAAAGGCTTGAGAGATATGAAAGCGATTTTTCGGGATAGTTAAGTCATTCTTGTTTTGTTGGAATTTTCTTATCGGAAATGCGGTTACTTAGTATTGGTTTTTTAGTTAAACAAACGTTTTAATAATAATTATTTGACACATTTATTAAAAATAGATAATTAGAAAGTAAACTAAGTTTTCTAAAAATTCGAAACCATTTATTGATTATATGTATTCTTAAACTATTATGGAAGGCCACGAGTTTAACCACAACTTTGAAAATATGCTCAGACCATAAACAAGTAAAATATTAAAATTTTAGAAAAGATTCAAAATAGCAACCTAATATCATAATCTAAGCTAATATCACAAGCTACATGTCTCGAAAAGGCGAGTGTCAGAGGCATAAAAAATATGAGAAACAAATAATATCATCTTTCTATTTGAACTTCCTTGATAGGCTTTCGTCTTGACCTTTCTGAACTCGTTTTGCTCTTTGGTGATTTCTCTCTTAGAGATAAAGATATGTGGAAGTAAGCAAAAAACAAGAAATCAAGAAATCAAAGATTGCCGAAAATTGACAACTTCAAATTTAGAGGAGGACCGACATTAAACGACCTGGAGTGACCATGGGAAAAACTAAAAAAAAAAGAAACGGAAGAAACCAAAAAAAATATGCTTAAAAACTGAAAACTAAGTAAAATAGCTCTACATAAAACACTGCTACGATCAGTTGTCACATACATAATGGAAATAACAGTGGGAAAAAAATCAGGAGAAAACTTAAAAATATTTAGATGAAAATAATAAGTTCACTTCTGGGACTTGGCATCACCCTATACGAAGAATGAACATCTAAAAAAAAACAAAGACATCGAAAAAGAGTTGTGAAACGAATATATAGTGAGAGTACTAAATCAAAATGCTTGGAATAAAATAAAAGTTACGACCCAATCCCACGAAGAAGCCAAGCGAGTCCGAGAACGAGATGTTGGGATATCGAACACGACATAAAAACCATGGAACGAGAAATTACAGAAATACTAATAAATGGAGACACTATGTAATTCATCCCGGACACCAAATAAGTTCTAATCAAAACAGAGAAATAAAATTACTCGACCTCAAAATAGAATAAAACTCGAATGCGACGACCACTATACGAAAGTATTGAATGCGACGATAATCATGATGAAGTCTCTTTCTTTGTGTTCTTCTTCTTCTTCTTCCTTCGTATATGAAGGCTTTAAAGCCTGTTTCTTCTTCAATATTAGCCTCCTAAATTGTTTAAATTGTCGCACCATCTTTTTTTTGATCTGTCAATACTTCTTCGTCCATTTGGTGACTTATCTCGTGCTATTCGTACTATCCTATCCTCTGCCATTCTACTAATGTGTTCATTCCACTCTTGTTTTCGTTTTGTCACCCATCTATGTCTTCTATATTGCATGCTCTTCTTATATTTTCGCGTCTCTCAATATCCAACAAACTTTTCCCTGATATTCTTTGGAGTATTTTCATCTCTGTTGTTTCTAGTAGTCGTCTTGTTTTAGATGTGTCAGGATTCTTGTTTTTGCGTCCTGTCTTAGGTGTTTGTTCTTCCAGATTGTGCCATTAAGACATCCCGAAGCTTTACTTGCTTTTAAGCTTTGTTGTCGTACTTATTCAACACCCCCATAACTAGTTATATATATATATATATATATATATATATATATATATATATATATATATATATATATATATATATATATATATATATATATATATTCCCAGAAATCTAAACCTTGCTTTCTGCTTTATTATTTTCCCATTAATTTCGATTTTACATCGTAGTGGGTATTTAGATGCTGTCATACATTTGCTTTTTTCTGCTGATATTATCATATTGTATTTATTAACGAGCTCTTTGAAGCTTGTTTTCTGTCTCGGCGATTAATGCAGCTATTATGCATAACATAATATTCGGATTTCTTTGTTCTCCATTCTGTAACCATGACCTTTACCTACTGCTTGTATTATTTCGTCCATTATTATATTAATGAGAATTGGGTTTAACGAGTCACCCTGTCTGACTCCGCTTTTTACTGGTATACACGGTGTTAGTTTTCCATTTATCTTTGACTGTATTAGATTATGGAAGTAGATGGCCTTTTTTGTGATTTGTCTTAGTACAAATACGCAGTTCCCAATACGCACTCTACGCAGGATCTGAATCCTTGTTATTCATCTGATAAAGTTGTCAGTTTATTGATTTTTTTGGTTAGGGCTTTTGTGGTAAGCTTAAGTGCGGTGTTCAGTAGATTTATACCTCTATAATTGTTGGGGTCTTCTTTATCTCCTTTTTTGAACATTATTATCATTATTCTGTTTTTCCATGCGTCTTGTATCTTGCAGTGCAATATTAGTTTTTGTATAAGTTTTGTCATCTCTAGGGTTACACTTTCTCCTCCGTGTTTTAGGAGCTCGTTGGTTATTCCTCCTGGTCCTGCTGACTTTCTATTTTTGAGTGATTTTATCGCTATATCTACTTATGTTGATTATTTTCCTTTTCTTTAAACAGTTCCGTCAGGTATCTTTCCAATTCGTTTGCTGGTATGTTATTTCATTCCTTCAATCCTACCATTTCTTTTCGTTGGTTTCTTATGAATCTCCATATTTGTTTTTATGTACCGTAGAATTCGCTTTCCATCCTTTTTGTAAACTGTTTCCAGTGTTCATTTTTTGTTCTTCTGACCAACTGCTTTGTTTTTTCTTTTCTCTACATTTCTCTTTTATTTCTTTTCTAAACCATGGTGTATTGGTGTTGTTTTTTTTTTGTTTGTTCAGTATGACTTTGCGTTTTACATATGCTTCTGTTGCTGCTTCTTCAATGTTTTTTTTCTAATTCTCTCGCGTTTTTATCTTCGATGTCGTCTATTTAATTCAGTTGTATTTTTTGTGCTAGCCTCCTTTGGTACATTTCTCTTATAAAGTCGTTCCACAGTGATTTTACATTGACTCTTTCCTCAATGATTTCCTGTAGAAAATATTTTGGTGTTATTTTCATTCTTATTTTTGCTAACTCTACTTTGTGTTCACTCCCTCCATCTGCTGAGTTTAAAGTAATCTATGCTCCTTCTTTGATAAACATATACACCTCGATTTTAACATTTCTTTGGAAATAATTGATGTTGTGTACATTTTATTGAATATCCCAATCAAAATGTCCAGATTCATTAGTTTTAATAACCCGTTTTTCATTTTATTTAGACCAGGACATTCCTTGAATTTATTTCATCAAACCATTAACGTTTGCAGCATATAAATAAATCTATTTTTGCGTTATAAGTTTAATCTTTTACCAAAAAAAAAAACGAAATATGAACGATAACATTGAGAATATTTGTCACAGCCAAGGCAATTCGTTGTTAAAAAGTTATTTTACAAACATTTTCTGCATACTAATATTGACACGTTACAACAGGGACGCCGGAAGATAATGTCAAGGAAAGCGATCCAATAAAATATTTGCTTTAAGATTTTATTTACAAACACACAATGGAAAGATTTATAATTGTATTCTAGCAAATGTTTAATATAAACACAGACTAATATAAACACTTTTCATAATAAGATTTCCCAATTTTCTGTTTAATTTCGTTACACTACGTTTGACAATAATTATTGACAGCACAGTTTTTATGACACAACATAATCCCAACGAAATATCATAAACCAATGACAATAATTTTAATAAAAACAAAAAACAACATATTCGGCTATTTTCTCTACATTTTCGCAGAATCTATATGTTGCTCTGTCCACCTTGCACATTTTGCAGAATGATATCAGCAACGAGTGAGTAATGTCTAGTAGAAGTGTCTCATACAATGACAGATGACAATGACAGAACCATTAACAACATTAATTAATAAAATTATAAAATACGATAAAATACCGGAAGAATGGAGAACGAACGAACTTATTCTATTATACAAAAACAGCCAGCAAACTACAGAGGTATAAACTTGTTAAAAATTACGCTAAAACTTACAACTAAAATTTTAGTGCTAATAAATCAGAGGATAAGTTAGCACATGAAAAACAGGGTTTTCGTAGTGGAAGAACGTTTACAGATGCAATGTTCGTTATAAAGCAAATTACTGAGAAATCACTAGATATAATAGACCAGCATTTCTGTGTCTGATTGACCTAAAGAAAGCGTTTGACAGAGTAATCCATACCATATATACTCCATCTTCTGTATAATAGAGAAGTTCCAGTAAATATTATAAAAAAGAACTATCAAAAATATCTAACAAAACAACAAAGTGGAAGTCAGAATAGACGGGCAACTTATAGAACGTACAGAAATAGGCAGCGGATTAAGACAATGGAATTCTTTGAGTCCAGTGCTCTTTAATTTGATCATACATGAAATCATCAAAAGCGTTAATAAAGGAAAAGGAGAAAGAATGGGAAACAAAGAAATAAAAATACTGTTACACAGCCGACGCAATATTGATAGCCCAAGATGAAGATAGTCTGCAAAGACTGGTCCACATATTTAATATAAGAGCAAATGCATTTAATATGATAATCTCATCTCAAAAAACAATAGTAGTCAGCAAATAACCAACCAGATTTAAAATAGAAATTGATAGCATCAGTATTAAACAAGTAATGGAAATAGAATACCTGGGACTTACACTGTCTAGCTATAGAGACCTAGACAAAGAAGTAAGAGTTCAAATGTAAAAAGCAAATAAACTGGCTTACATTAACACTAAGATGAAATCAAAAATTTATGAAGCCAGTCTAAGACCAATAATGACATATGCCTCAGAAACAAAACCCGACACAGCCACAGAGCAAAGGCTACTGGAAACGACAGAAATGAGAGTACTGAGGAGGATTACAGGAAATACGCTAAGAGATCGAAAGAGAAGAGAAGACATTAGCAGAAAAGGTAACGTACAGTGTATAAATGAATGAACACAAAATAGAAAAAAATGGAATAACCACATAAGCAGAATGGAGGAGGCCCGTGTCGTCAAAATGGCAAGAGATAAGTCACCAATCGGCAGAAGAAGTATCGGACGACCGCGCAAAATATGGAGTGACAACATTCCATAAAGGTATTAATCCGCCAATGAACAAGCAGAATTGCTTATAAAAAGGAAGAAAAAGAAGTGAAGAACTATTTTCGAAAACAACTTTCTAGGACGGTCGAATCCTCGGGAAAATCCGTAACTCTCGAAAGCCATTTTTTTGTCGTAGTTCGGCGACGAAGAGGTTTCTGGACTTTTTCTAACGTATAAGGCCGCAGTCAGGGGTATGTGCCTCACAATAATATACAATATAATTCTACAACTCCTACGTAACACAACTATGTAATTTTAAAAATAAAATAGAACTATTACAAAATTACAAAATTACAAAACATTTTATATTTCTATATCTTTATTGCTTCACAGTTCTTCTCAAGCTTTCTTCGTTGTGGAACTACGGAACCAAAGTCTTCCACATTTCTAGGTCACAGGCTGCTCCGGGCTCCAATATTTGCAACGATCAGCAGGAGCTTCAAGTCTGAGCCCTTCCTGCAGTTCTGAACGTCTAATCTTTTAGTAACCTTGTAGTGTCACAAAATGTCGCAAGTCTCTTGAAGGGCACTCCAATCACAGGTACAGGTCCAACCGGCAAAGCGAATGAGACCTGTTTTGCCAAGGCGTCACCCCGTTCGTTCCCTTCCACGCCTGTGTGTTTCGGTACCCATACTAAGTTAACCCTATCGATCCGCACAATATCAGCAAGTGCTCTCTTGTACTTAATAACCAGATTAGAGTTGACTTTGGGCGCTTTCAAAGCCCTTAGTGTTGCTTGAATGTCAGAGCAAATAGAGATGATCCTACCTGAGAAAGTCATATCTATTATCTCCTCAGCACATACCAGGATCGCAAAGCATGGGAGTCAAGAGTCTAGCTAGATTCAAATCCGATTTCTCTTCCATACACTCCAGCACCTGTTTTCTCGTCCATTCTGGACCCACCCGTAAACCAGATGAGTCCACTTTGACGGAGTAGTAGTGCAAGCTCTCATTCCATCCACTCATCTTGGTCAGGAAATTAAACCAAAAAGGAGGATGAGAACTCAAATTGAGGAGCCATGCTGTCCTGTACCATAGGTAGGAATCATGGATTCGTGTTCTATATAATGCTCAATAAGTTTTCTTCGTTACTTATGTCTTTAATGTTTATTAAAATAGTCTTCTTTCCGGCATACTTTAAATATGTCTACATTAAATTAACTGTTTTATCTTCCTTTATATCAATACATTGTTTTATTACGCAATTCTATTTCGCTCTCTTCTAGAAGTGCATAATGGTCATCAACTTATTTCGGAACTTTCTTTTGTTCTTCCTTTATATAGAATATTATTTTAAATCAAATATTATCAGTAGTACCGAGTTTGTTTGTGAGTTAAGAGTATCTGTAATAACTGTTACTTCAGTTGCTAAGAGAGAATGGATGACCAAGAACTTTTAAATCTAATTAATAAAAGAAGAAAATATAAAAAGACGAGCAATCAAAACAAATCAAAAAGTTAATATGGTATTATCTACTGGCAACCTCCAGATATTAACTAACTTTTTTACTATCAAATATACCATAGGAATCATCTCGAACCAATGACATCATATATATATATATATATATATATATATATATATATATATATATATATATATATATATATATATATATACGGTTTTTTAGGCGTTACGACCGTCCGGTAGGGATCTATGGAGGAGTATCACCGAGCCGCAAGCTCTTATCTCTTGCCGTACTGCTCCACCAAAGGCCGATCAGATCCCAGCATATCCTAGTCTAAGCCGCAGATTTATCTAGAATTTTAAACTGCTGCGTTAGACTTTTTGTTTTCTGTACACCGAGCTGGGGCTCGATCCCACATCCACTGAACCATTCGACAGTGAAGCGAATGACAGGCAGCCGCACAGCCCGCTGAGCTATCTGACCGACTATTGGCCATCAATTTATTAATTCAAAGGTGTATCGATATGGACTATTATATTAAATACATATTTATATGTATTTTGCTGACTACCAAAAGGTGTTTGATAAAATAAAGCAGGAATAACTAATGAAAATATTAGGGAACCAAAACATCGATAGCAACGAAATAGAAGATTAATGTAGATGATGAATTAGGGGAAGAAATAGATAGCCAACGAGAAGTTAAATAAGGATGCACACTATCTCCACTAATAATTGAATCTATACTCCGAAAGTATCTTCAACTAAGATTTAATCACATGTACCACAGGAATTTCTGTTAATAGGAGAATAATTTATAATATACACCTACGACATACTGCTAATCGTTATCAACCTGGAGATTTATAATACTTGTTATAAAGAACAAATAGAGCTAGCGTCAAAGATAAGAATAGCTGTAATGATTGCTAACCTACGCCGGTAGATGAAACCATAAGAAGTACAATTTATACATTAATTTTGCACGAACTAAGTAAATAGAATAAGTATTGTGAAGTCTGAAGAAAAGGATAATGCAAAGGTTGTTTGATTGTCCTTACTTATCTTAATTTCGCGACCCAGATATATATGTTTGTCTACCAGTTCTATTTCTTCATTTTGTATTTCAAGGTGTTTACTTGGTACTAAGTTCGTGATATATTTTCTTTTTGTTATATTCATTTTTAAACCTATTTTATGACAGGCTGTACTAAGTTCTTCCAACATTTTCTTTGTTTGTCTCAAATCGACTGCAATCAGGACTATAACGTCTGCGTAGCTTAGGTGGTGTAGCATCTCTCCGACCACATTTATTCCTTTGTCACCCCATTCGAGGGTTTTGATCGCTTTTTCTAGAGCCGATATGAAAAGTTTAGGTGACAACGTATCACCTTGTCGGACCTCTTTGGATTTTATTTGGTTGTTGTTTGCGTGTAGTTATATCGAGCTTGTCGCATTTATATATATATATATATATATATATATATATATATATATATATATATATATATATATATATATATATATATATATATATATATATATATATATATATATGAATATGATACATTCAAAGTTTGCTCTGAATCCAGCTTGTTCTCTACTTTGATATAGGTCTAATTTCTTGTCTAATCGTGTGGTGATTACTCTCGTGAAAAGTTTATAAAGGTGGTTTAACAGACTGATTGGTCGGTAATTTTTCAGATCAGTTTTTTCTCCTTTTTTGTGCAGAAGAATTATTTTGGCTGTATTCCATTCAGATGGTATGGATTTCTTTGTCAAACATAGATTAAAGAGATCTTTTATTTTCCTCATTAGAGGTTCACCGCCATTCTTAACAGCCTCGATCACAATTCCATCGCCTCCTGATAATTTATTGGATTTCATTTTATTCATCGCTTGTCTAATTTCACTGAGAGTTATTTCTGGCAAGAGTTCAGAGCCTTGTTTTAATATTGTTTATTGTTTTGCTTATTGCATTTTTTAGCTGTGTTTGGTTCATCCGTCTGCTTTAATAAAGTTCTCCATAGAAGTCTTCTACTATTGTCAAAAGCTCCTCTCTATCTGTTGTTATTTCGCCCTTTTTGTTTTTTAATTTAATGATCTGACTTTTTCTATTATTTAGATTTCTTCGCAGACTTTTTAGGCCTTTATTATGTTCTATGGTTTGTTTGATCTTTAGTGTATTGTACTTTCTTAAGTCTTTTCTTATTGCTTTCTTGACTTCTCTCTTTATCTTTCTCTTTTGCTCTTCATTTGGATCATTTGTTTCTGTAATAAGATTTCTTTGTTTCATTAAAAACGAGTACATTATCTCTAAATTAAAAAACTCTTTTATTGAATTACTACTTATCATAAAAAATAAGAATCTATTAGCAAGTATTGATATTACTGTAAAAGTATGTCTTCTTATAATAATAATATTGTAAAATGAACTGTTGTTTTAGTGTCAATATTTGTGACGGTTTAATTGAACACTACTTTACAGTAGTTATATTGTTATACATACTTCAAATCTTACGCTTATACTTTGTCTTATTTATTATTTAGTAATAACAGACTAGAACATAAAACTAAATATCTTATACACAAGTACCAATTGCTAGCACGCGTTTACATCTCGTTTGCAAAGAATTCCCGTCTCTCTGGTCACTGGCCCTTGACGACAATTATTGAAAAATACCCATAGAGAATAATTAAATAATTAATCTATCTCCCAATGCATAAATTCAAAACAATGCAAGTGATAATGATAATGTAAGCCTGTTATTACGAAAAACAAGTTTTGCAGAACGAATTTACCAGTGGCGTTCGAGATTGCTCTTGTTTTAAGATATCTATTCTATATCCAGAAAAATAACTTTGACTGCAAAAATTATTGTACTAAGCCACTATAAAATAATTTGTATATACAGTGGACAAATTAATACAGAAAAATAATCAAACAAGTTGTAGTAAGATCAACATAGTTCTGTCATACAATAGCCCACTCGCCTACTTCTTGTTTTACCTTTACTGCATGTATCTTTATCTAGTTTTTCACTAGTCTGTAATACCGACTCTAGATACTTAAAACTAGTAATTTTGACAATCTTTTCACCATCCAAAGTTTGTAGTAATTTTGTTTGTAGTGATAACTCTTTAAATGGGCATTCTAGATATTCTTTTTTTGTCCTACGAAGTTTAGGAGGTTTTTTTTTCTAGGTTTCTTTATGAGTTTGTTACCATTGCTCTCCCCTTTAGTGTAAACCTCTTTTATTATTTTCTACTACTATATCATCGGTGTACATTAAGTACCATTCGTTGTTATGTGACCCAACACAAATGAAAATGAGTATTAAGTATTGATAACTGATATAATCCTATATCAGCGTATAATATATCCTATGAAATAATCTGATATAATCCTATATCCGTATAATAGAGAAGTTCCCCGAAATATTATAAAAACTATCGAAAACATCCACCAAAACAACAAAATGAAAGTGAAAATAGATGGACAACATACAGAACCTATAGAAACAGACAGCGGAATAAGACAAGGGGATTCATTGAGTCCCATGCTCTTCAAATTGATCATGGATGAAATCATCAAAAGCGTTAACAAAGAAAGAGGACACAGAATGGGAAACAAAGAAATAAAAATACTCTGTTACACAGCCGACGCAATACTAATAGCCCAAGACAAAGATAGTCTGCAAAGACTGGTTCACAGATTTAACATAAGAGCAAAAGAATTTAATATGACAATCTCATCTCTCAAAAAACCAACCAGATGTAAAATAGAAATTGAAAGCATCAGTATTGAACAAGTAATAGAAATAAAATACCCGGAAATTACACTGTCTAGCGATGGAGACCTGGACAAAGAAGTGAGAGATCAAGTACAAAAAGCAAATAGACTGGCAGGATGTCTTAAAAACACTATATGGCGAAACAGACACATTAACACTGAGATGAAGTCAAGAATTTATAAAGGCAGTGTAAGACCAATAATGACATATGCCTCAGGAACAAGACTCGACACAGCCACAACGCAAAGGCTACTGGAAACGGCAGGGAAGAAAGTACTAAGTAGAAATACAGGAAATACGCTGATAGATCAAAAGAAAAGTCAAGACATTAGAAGAAAATGTAACGTACAGTGTATGAAAGAATGGGCACAAAATAGAAAAAAACAATGAAGTAAGCGCATAAACAGAATGAAGGAGACCCGTGTCGTCAAAATAGCAAGAGATAAATACCAATAATAAGTCATCAATCGGCAAAAGAAGTATCGGACGACCGCGCAAAAGATGGAGTAATGATGAACAATGAACAAGCAGAATTGCTTATAAAGATAAGGGAGAAGAAGAAGAAGAAGAAGAGGGTTTTTCTTTAGCTGCTTTATAATAAAAATGCATATGTATTTGTATTTGCATAAATACAAACTTGATCTTTAGATATTTCGGTTCCTTCTCAGATCCTTTCACAAGTATTATCTCCTATATTTTTATGGTGTGGTTAAGCAGTTTTGCGATTCTGTAATTTGTGCATCGTTGAACATCTATTTTTGTAAATAGGTATTAATATACTGTTTCTCCATATATCTGAAATTCGTCTCAGTTCCTTAATTTTAAACACATTTGTTAGCCAACTTGTTCCTGTTTCCCTAACGCGCGCTGTCTACCCTTCCGCAAAAATACCAGCTCGTCTAACTGGTTTACCTTTTTTATTTTTAAAATAGCAGTTTTCTCGTTTATTATTTTGGTGATCATTACTGCCTTCGTTAACTTCGTTTTTGTCAAATTCTTCATTTAATAAACTGTCAAAGTACTTTAACCATCTGTTTTTGACATGATTTTTTTTTCTTTTCTCTAGTCAAGGAAATAAATCACAAAAATAGGCCTTACTATTGATTTTCTGCAAAGTACGATAGATTTAAATGAGGTTTTAGGCATTTGATTTGTAATAATCTCTACAAACTTTGTGACTGTATAAATCATGAAGAAATGAAAAATTACATTTGTGCATTAAAAAAGGCATTTTAAAAGTGCGTTTTTGAGTATGCAAAATTTATAACTCGATGAATATTGATAAAAATGACTCCAATTTTGTAACTCAGAAATTTTTCAGGTCGCTAAACATGAATGTGATGCCGGCAAAAGCCTACGGATTACCTGTTACCTGGTAAGGGTGTTATCAACACTTTCCCTAGAGTTTTGTAAAAATTCATTATATAATTAGCCGAAACTCGTTATTCGGCGAGTTTTCGAGGTCGCTGAACACCAATATAACACCGGGAAGAGCCTCTGGAGTAAAAATGTCAGAAGAAAATGGATTAGAATCCATTTTCTTCTTCTCCTTTCCAGGAAGGAATGGATTTTGACAAGAGCTATGAGTCATGCGGATTGAGTACAGAAGTTTACCTGTTATTTTCAGGGTCATAGCTCTTGTTAAAATCGATTCTTCTTCTTCTTCAAGTTCCACTCCTATCGGAGATTGGAAATCATTCTGGCAATTATAATTTTATTGGTTACTCGCCTGAATAGTTCAATTGAACTGCATCCAAACCACTCACGGAGATTGCGTAGCCACGAGATTTTACGTCTTCCTACGCTTCTTCTACCTTTGATTTTACCCTGCATTATATTCCTTAGTAGTTCGTACTTTTCACCTCTCATGATGTGCCCCAAGTATTCCAATTTCCTGATCTTTATGGAATTTAAAACTTCGTATTGTTTTCCTTGTTGTTCGAGAACTTGTTCGTTTGTTTTGCGATCCATCCATGATATTTTCAAAATGCGTCGATAACACCACATTTCGAATGCTTCTAGGTTTATAATGTTGGATTTTTTAAGTGTCCAAGCTTCAACTCCATACAAAAGGGTAGAGAAAATATAACATCGAAGCATTCTTATCCGGAGCGATATATTGATATCGCGATTACAAAAAAGTTTTCTCATTCTATTAAAAGTTGACCGCGCAATTTCAATGCGGCATCTTATTTCTTTTGTCTGATCAGTATCTTCTGTGATCCATGCTCCAAGGTATTTGTACGAAGATATTTGTTCAATTTATGTATTATCTAGTACTAGCTTAACTTTGATGTTTTGTGCTTTTGTAAATACCATGAACTTGGTTTTCTTCAAATTGATTTTTAGTCCATAATCGTTGCAATATATATTTAGTTGTTCAGCAAGGTAAAATCGATTACCAGCGCCTATAAATAAAGCAATGATAGAAAATATGGTAGTCATTATGATGAACAATGATCAGTAACGGTCAATGAACTAGAAGAAGAAGGAAGAATTTTTTAATATATTATAAAATAATCTTGATTATGATATTAACTATTTTGATCATTATATCGCATGATGTACGCCGATTGAAATTTATTGATTATTTGATAAACTAATACTCAATAAAGGAAATAGATATAGTATCTTATCTTTTAATTCTTCATACATTGCAAACACAAATAAAAATATCGATTCTGATTAATATGTCACCAGGTATTTATCTGTATTACATTATTCGTTTGATGTGGCGATATATTAAAAATGGAATGTATAACATAATATTGAAAATATTAAAATAAAATATTAAAATAATATTAAAAATGTATATTAAATTACTATATTGTAAATCATCATTTCTAAAGTACTAAAAATAAAACTGTGATTCAGATATTAAAAATCTTATGAAATATTTAAATATAGTTAGTTATTAGATTCTTAATGAAGTATTCGGTTAGTTTTTAGTTTCTTTCTAATCACTATCAACAATAAAATAAAGTCTTAGATAGTTAAAATTATATCATTAAAATTAACGGAAGCCTTATTAACGGTTTGAGATATGCAGATGACACAGTACTGATAACCGGATCGATTCAAGACCTACAGGCAATTGTGAAAGCTAGTGAAGAGTATGGTCTCTCACTAAATACGAACAAAACATGATACAAAGAAAAGAGAAGATATGATCTTGCGCATGAGGGCGAAGTTGTCGTTTATAGTGTGACGTAATGTGGAGAGGTAAAGCATAACCTCAATCTCTAGTATTTGTATTGTTATGAAGTGTAGAATTATCATTTAATTTTTTTAAGCAAAAGATAATCTTTTCGTTATTTAAAGATGAGGTGTTCAATAGCTCTGTGTAATAGTGATAATCAAAGTAAAGTGGTTCAGAAAGATATTATGTTTTTCCGGTTCCCAAACGATCCAAAGATTGTAAAAATTTGGGTACAGACATGTAAACGAAAGGACTTTCTAACAATGGAAGGATTTGATAAAAACATTTTACTGCAGATAGTTTCGAGATTTAAAATCTGAACTTATGGGAGTGTCCCTTATAAAAATCACTGTCTTTTAAAAAAGATGTAGTGCCTACATTACATTTACCTTTTGCGAAACCAGTGGAAAGCAAGAAAGATAGATAGATGTATTAAAAAATATGATAACCTCTTATACAATTAATGATATTGAATTGTCTTATGTAAAGACAATACAATACTTAGGAGTCACGTTTGATGAACAGTTTCGTTTTGTACAACATATAAATGACATAACAGTTAATTCATATGACACTTTAAATTTTATCATTCGAAACTGTCTAAGACTATCTGTTTGGCCTTTAAGAACAGTTTATTATGCTTTAGTCGCACATAAAATGGAATATGCGTCCACTGTATGGTCTCCACAATACCGAGTCCATTCTACTACATTGGAGAGATTGCAGAACAAATTTGTAAGATATTGTGCATATAAATTAAACATACACCTTATTAATCATAATTATACAGATATTTTAAAAACACTCAAAAACACATGAATTCATTAAAAACCTGACGAGATAACTTTGATTTAGTATTTGTGTTTACATTAATAAATGTTTTAATTTTTTGTCACTGAACTTCTCCAATCTATTAGTTTATATGTTCCCTCTAGAAATCTCAAACATGTTGATCTGTTTTATATACCTTTTCACCGTACAAATTATGGTATGCATTCGCCCATTAAGCGAACACTGAAAATTATAAACAGGAACAATTTAGAAATATTTGGTGTCTTCTTGGCTTCATTTAAAAATCGGATAAAAAACTTCGGACAAGTTATAGGCACTTTTTTGTTCAATTCATTTTGTTTCATATATAATTAATATTATGTTTGATTTATAATTAAGATTTTAATTTCACTTAATTTGTAAGCGTTTACAGAGAGTGATTTTTACACTGTATGTTAACATATATATTTTTTTGTAACAGGGGTAATTCCGTATATTAATAAATAAATAAATATGTTTAATTTATTAAATCGATTCATCACAGAATTTTCAATTGTCTTGCAAATCCGGAAGGAGCGGTAGCCGTCTTGCTTCATCATTTGGATGATTTCTCAGTTCATCAAAGTAGCTGAGTCCTAGCGTAGGATTTTATTCCTTACATACTAGGGCCCGTTGAATATCATTCTCAATTAATAGCCCTGACACCGGATTAACAATCTTTGCTATTTAGCTCCCGGCCCCAAAAAACGCTTAATCCGGCACGAAATATCAGTTTTCTCATAAAAATAATAATAAAAACAACAAATAATAAAATATTAAAGTGATGAAATTAAGCAGTCCTTCCATGTACTTTAAGAATGTAATTCTCCGCATGACGTCACTGCGTAGAACAGACGAAATTTAGCACGCTATCGATCATACCTTATTTTCGTTGTACCATGCGAACAAAACATTTATACCTATAACAAAATCGAATTTGAATTTTGAATTTGTTTTTTTTTGCCGATTGAATTATTGAAACCCAATCATCGGGATCAAAAATTTGATCATGATATTTTCTCTCCTTTTTAATCAATCTTGATCGCATGTAATAAAACTATGTTCAGATACAAAAATGCTTTGTTCTATAACTTTGAGGGACGATTTACACTTTTGAAGGTAATTGCTTAATATCAAAGTTATTTTTATATTCCGATTTTGGCTCTCACAAACATCGCCATACAAAATCAGATATTTGGTTGAGTCAGGTAAGTGCATCTCAAGGTTGTTTATTAAACATAACTCTTTCTCTTGAGGTCCTCGGGATGCCACATTTTCAGGCCAGACATAAATGTATCCTGTTTCTGTGACTTCATCATGGATGCCCAAATTATACGTTCACAATTGCCTCTAAACTACACCTGTACTTACCACAGCTTTACAAACGTTTTCTAAAGATCAAAGACTAAAACTGATATTTTTTGCTGTGATTCTTCTGCTTTAATTATATTTTCTTTTTGTTTTCTTTAACTTCTGTTTTTCTTTGGTGATTTTATTTCAGTATTAAGACTGCCACAATTTTGACAAGTATTTTTATGTGGAACATAAAATGCAAATTTAACTTGGTATTAAAAATTTTGCGAAACATAAACAGCGACATGTCCATAATTGGTGTAAGATATTTTCTTTTTATGTTATCTCGTCGGCAGTAATTGGATTCGTATGCTGGGAACAATTCAATGAAGCCACATAAATACTGCTCGTCTTCAATATTGGTTTTATAATGGGGTGGATGTTTCCCCCTTGCATCTTGAAAATATGTCCCATGTTCTTGTTTTCGTGCTAAGGCTAATGATATTTTTTATCTGTAATGAAAACGGTGTCTTTAAAAGAGTTCTTACATACCACTTGGTTAGAACTATTTTCATTCCGTAAAGTATATACCTACACGAATGTTAGACCTACGTGAATTATGATATTTAGTATAAGTCTCTTTTTGTCTTCTAGTTTCATTTGCCCTTGAATAAAAGCATTTTTCGTTGACCAGTTAAGCGAATAGTAATTTTTAAAGATGCTTTGCTTTCTTTCATTAGACATTTTCATATGACACTTTATTCTGTACAAACATGGTCCAACTACGAGTTCTTTAGCATTTTTATGTTTTCCTTCTTCCATGACATATTCTTCTCCTTTCTCCCTGGCCATTTTACTTTTATACCTTGCATAATTTTCAAGATTTCTTACTCTCTTTCTGCTCGAATCACCATTATTTGCATTTAGAACAATAAAAAAATATATTCCAACAGATAATAATAATATTGTAACTGTCTTACCTGAAGACTCGACATTTGAAGAACCTGGATTATAATCGCCAACTAAATCGCTGAAATTGGAAATGTTTCTGTTGGTTAGACAGTTTTGCCGCAAGCTTCCTATCGTATTTTATTAGTGCGAAAACCAGTTTTTAGATGGGGCCCCATACCGACACAAATTTAGTTAAGGCTGATTCTGAATACGATTATTACAGAAATTATATGCACTTATTAAGCTTAATCCACTTAAAGAAATTTTTGGGGTAAAGCACTTTTGCCTCAGAGCCACTCAATTCATTCTTCATGTCGTAAACTGAACGACGGTAAGAGTGGAAGCTGAGGTAAAAATCACGAGGCGAAGGCAGAGAGATTAGCCACATAGGTACTTAGAAAATAGGTTCGGACAACATGCAGACCAAGATTATGATCAAGGATGGATAGAGCGTAACCAAAGAGAAGAGAGATTCAGACTTCTCCAAAAGAAGTAGCTGATGAAATGAAAGAAAAGATAGATCCAAAAAAGTACCCAGATTACTTCTTGATTAATGAAATACAAAAAAATCAGGCTCCTAAAACCGTAGAAAAAATGATCAATCTAATTATTGCTGCCTTTAAGTTGAAATCAATAATTATAAAGAAAAAAACGTTCCAACTGATTAACTTAACTTAAAAAACAAACATTTAACGATTGATGAAGTACACAGAAATACTAATATGATGGAGAAGTCATTAAGGTATTTTAAAAAGTAGGGCAAAAATGTTCAATCCTATACAAATGTTTAAATCAGAATTATCTGGTAGATATTTTGGAATTAAACAAGACGTTATCGTTACAGTTATTAATAAATAAAACTCATGATTTGACTAAAAAATTCAAAATTAAAGGAAATAAAAATAGAAAATTTATTATATATATATATATATATATATATATATATATATATATATATATAAGTATTATTGGTATATTAGAGAAAAATACTGACATCAGTCTTAACGTATAGTTGTCAACTCTGGGGCTTGTCAACGTCGAGGCTACGTTAGGATGAAATACGTATAAGCGAATACACTGAGCCGTTATATGTGAAATCATATCTTAATTGTCTTTTTTTATTTCGATATACTCCTCATGAGTACTAAAAACTAATTCGCCAAGAATTTTTGCTTAGATGAGGAGATAGTTGTGGAATGCAGCTTTTAGATTCCACATTTTTTCTCTTTACATCTTTTAGCATCGTCTGTTTGCCTTGCAATTCTTAGAAGGCACAGATTAAAGCACAAATCTGGATTTTGGTTTCATCAATAGAAATCTTTGGATTTCTACTTTCGTGATTTAAAATTGAATTAGTTTAGTATAGTGTTAATGTAAAACCATTACAAAGTGTTGCGTTTAAATTAGTTTTCTATAAGTTTAGTTAGTTATTATGTAAAATAAATACTCCATAGGATAAACTCTTAGAATTAGAATCCTTTAGAAGAGTTATTACTCATAGTGTTAATGTTACCGGAAGATAACATGAACTCATATCACCCGAAGAGAAAAATGTTATCGACCTAGTGTCATTAAAACGTTAAAATTAATCATCATCATCATCAATTAGCCTATATTTGTCCACTGCTGAACGTAGGCCTCCCGTAAAATTTTCCACCGATCTTGAGCTTCTTGCATCCAGTTTGTGGTGATACGTTTGATATCATCCGTCCATCTAGTCGGTGGTCGTCCTCTGCTTCGATATGCATCTTGCCTTGGTCGCCATTCCAGAATCTTTCTGGTCCATCTATTATCCGTTAATCTGGCAACATGTCTGGCCCAAGCCCATTTAGCCATGGCTATTTTGTCAACTGCATCTGTGACTCCTATTCTTCTTCTTATTTCTAGGTTTGGTACTTTATCTCTGATGGTAATACCTAATATTGATCTTTCCATAGCACGTTGTGTAACTCTTATTTTATCTAGTGTTCTTTTTGTCAGATTCAGTGTTTCTGCACCATATGGAAGAACCGGTAAAACGCACTGGTTAAAAACTTTTCTTTTTAAACAAACTGGGAAACTAGACTTGAAAATGTTATTCAATCTACCAAAGGCAGCCCATGTGAGACCTATCGTTCTTTGTATTTCAGTTGTCTGATTATCTTGGCCTAAACGAATCTCATGGCCTAGATATTTGTAAGCTATTGCTTGGTCGATGCTATGGCTCTCAATCAGAATTTTACCGCTGACTACAAGGTTGGTCCTAAATTTTGTCTTTGAGGTATTAATTTTAAGACTAATTGTTTTTGACACTTTATAGAGCGTGTGCAGCATTTTTGTAGCTTTATCAACTCTCTCAGATATTAAAACGATGTCATCAGCAAATCTTAGGTGGTTCGGATCTTCCCCATTTATTTTAATTCCCATATTATATTCTCGTTCCATTTGCTTGAACATATATTCAAGAAAAGCTGTAAACAATTTAGGGGAGATAGTATCACCCTATCTAATTTCACGTTCTATTCGAAACTTTTTGGTATCTTCATGAAAGTGAACACAAGCTGTTCACAGCAAGGCGATATATCGAGCGAGCCAATGCTCAAAGCATTTTATGATGATCTATAGTATCGAACGCCTTTTCATAATCTATAAATATAAGAAAGATAGGCTTGTTATACTCCATACACTTTTCTATTAGCGTTTTTATAACTTGTAGATGATCATTTGTTCCGTATCTGGAGCGGAACCCAGCCTGTTCACAAGGTTGGTAACTATCCAGTTTGTTCACAAGCCGTTTTGTTATTATCTTCATGAATAGTTTGTACGCATGGGAGAGCAAACTAGTCGGTCTGTAGTTCTTTAGGTCTAAAATGTCACCTTTTTTGTGGATTATGGTTATTATTGCATTATGCCAATGGGAGGGGGTTACGCCTCTTGTCAAACAAGCATTGAACATCTTTTTCAATACAACATTCAACACAACAAATTAAGCATGATTTTCATGTAAAATAAGGGTTTCTATCTCTGTTACGTAGCTAGTTTCAAGTACTTTCAATGTAAGTATTTTCCACATGTTTTGTAACTTAACAGTCAGAATTTTACTCTTTATTTGTCATGTTAAAGTATAAATATACATTCAGGTTTTTTCACTGTTGATGGTCCGACTCGAACGAAAACGTTTTGAAGATTTGTAATCCTTTTGGATTAATTTTTAAATTATTTTTTAATCAAAAATATACTAATATATATAAGAGATTCTTACTTATATTGTTTTTTTTTATATTTAAAATATTTGTCACATCCTGTACATAGACTAAATTGTTTTTTAAATACCTCACTAGAAACCGGTGCCCCGAAATTGTACTTAAAGCACGCCCATGCTATCAACAATAAAACAAAACAAGCTCATATCGCATATATTGATACACAACATTTTACCTATATCCCCTCCCTGTGGAGATGATATCATCCATCCACTGACTCCAGCAGTTTGGTTTTAAGTAGATACCACACTCCAGTGCCTCGGCCGAGACAGAAAAGAAATACCAAAGCGGGAGTAGACGGCTGATTTCGTAAGTTACCCAGTGACCAGTCGGTTTTTTAAAGTGCCAGTGTTCGTTGTTTGTAAAAAATGACGTCGGTTACAGTTGTTCTTGATAAAGACAAGAAACACCAGTATAAGGATTACGTGAATTTTCTGGGAAGCTATAAAAATGGTAAAAAAAGCGAAAGTGATAATAATTCATCGCTGAATTCTTCTGTTAGTGACTTGAACGATTTGAACGAAATGCCGACGAAAAGCTTCAACGAGTATCTCAAAGACTACAACACAAAGAAATTCCAACCGGTTCAGCCAGCGTTTACTAAGAAAGAAGAAGCGCCAAAAAATGTCAAGACTGAAGTATTTATACAGATCAACAACACGAAAAATACAAATAACAACAGCCAAATTCAAGTCACTTTGCCAAAACCAAAACTAGACGAAACTGATGGCGAACAAATCAAAATATCTGTTGGCGAATTATCACAAAAATTCAGCAATACCAGCGTCGATAATAATAAGACACATATGCATATATTAAAAAGAAGCTCCAGCATTACAGAAAAGACAAAAATATTCGAAGAAAACCAAAACGAAAACAAAAAACTTATAACTAAAATAAACAAGGCGAACCACATCGAAAAATTTCCAAAAAAGGTGCAAACAGCAACAAAAAAGCCAAACCAAACTTTTATTGAAATAAGGAAACAAGAACTACAAAATAGCCCCAAAACTAATGGCACTGTTTCTCCACCTCCGGGAAAAATAGATGTTGCCAAATTCAGCAGTCAACTTGAACATACCATAATCAACAGTTCAACTGTTCCTGCTAAATATAGTCAAGAAGTTTGTAGTGAAGTTCCTATTGAACCAATTACAGTGGAAGCTCAGGAAAGTATAATTAAAGTAGAAATTCCTGTATCCAATAGTGCAATTCCTCCTCCTCCACCACCACCTCTTCCTCCAGCAAATTTACCACCAAGGCCCGTTATTACCAGTCCTAAATTATCCAACTCTAGTCCAAAATCTTTCCACCAACTACCAAAAGCACCAGTGTCTAATGGTTACAGTACTCTTCCAAGAACGGGCCATAACACTCTTCCTAGAACACAAAACCAAGCCAGTGATGCCACTTTAAACAGGAACGATCCCAGGGTAAAAAAACTGGTTTATGGTGCATTACAAGGAATGTATGGAGCATACCACGACAAAGCCAATGATTATCTGGCTACTCTACCGAAGAATAGGGTGAAAAAGGGAAATGGACTGGACAGTATCATCAACAGTATTGCGTAAGTCTTTAATTTTTGCTTTTTTTAAATTAATGTTAGGGCATAAACATATCAGTAAGTATACATTAATTGCTCTATTTATTGTTGATTATTTTTTCTTTAATTAAACTTAACATACAAAACTAAATTATCGTCAATCTCTCATTAGTTCAGTGAATATTTTGGGATTTATTCTTTTTTTCTGAAAAATAATATATATTTTTAGAGCTTTTTTATTTCCTTCTCCTGTTTCTTAAAGAGGAAACTCTGTTTCTATATAGTCCTTTTATGTATTAACTTGATGCTCCAGTTAGCTTTGGAGTTCCTTAGGTCACAGAGATTTGAGATTGTAGTTATAGGTTTCATCCTGTATCTCATATAGTCTCTGCATTCTGTCATGTACAATGTTTTAAGAAGCTTTTTAATAGGCAAAAGTTTTAAGTATTTCTATTAAAATCATGGATATGTTTTTTTTTGCTTAACCTAATGGCAATAATTAAAGTCCTCTATAGTAGGTAGTGCAGTTCCCGAAAAGTATTTTTCATTGTCACTATGTATTTTAAATTTTTTCCAGCTGTGAGCTGTAGTTAATTCTGCAAAAGGGTGGTTTTGCCTTCATAGAAGATGTTTTTGCACATTTTTGGCTTATTCGTCAGCAGTTTCTTTCTCTTTCTGGTTAACTGTCGGACAATTTTTTTTATCCGAGTGAAACGGCACATATTACAATGATGTAAGTTTTTGTTTGAAAGAGGCTTGGAATTTTGTCCATACTTTCTGAATGTTTAGTTCTAGGTCCATACACTCCTATTCCAGTTCCTTCTGCTGTATTATAGTTGTCTATGTACGACATGATGGCGTTATTGTTTAGCTCAAAAGGGTGTTTTTGTTCCACTCATTTTAGTAACTCAACTTATGCTTTTCTGAAATGTAATATTGAGTATTCCCCAATACAGACTTTTATCAATAAAGAATCGAGATGTGGTCGACTGATTCCTTCATTGGTCGTCTTATTCGTAAAGTTTCTACACACCATTGGATATATGTGAATATATATTGGATATTTTAATATGCCGATCAAGGTTTCATGCTTGTTTGTCTTAGATAACCCACATGGCTAAGAAATTGGTAAAAAAATTACAATGAGTAGAAGTTGTGTTACTAGTGCGATGACAGTTGTTGCTATTCCAGTCTTTTGAAATTTAATAATACTTCCAGTGTGACAAAAATAAGATTTCAACGAGTTGTTGATCACCTCGTGAATGTTTTATAACGATCAAGAATAACGTTCAATTGACGATCAAGATAAAAATGAATTTTATTTAGTCTCGAGCTATATTTGACAAGTAGTACGTTTGAAAAATCATCTTTTTTAATCAGCCTAGGTACTGTTTTCTTTACCCACCCATAATTCTAGCTATTTCTATTACGCCAAGGTCCAATTCTCTTACAATTCTGTCTGGTTTCCCCACAAGTCTCCTAGCTTTTAAAATACATCAAAAAATTCTGTTTTGTGCCCTAGGCAAAAGACGACCTTTCTTATGCGAATTTTTAGGATATTTCCTGACCACACAAGTTAGATCTACAGTAGATACAGATCTTTTAGTATCTGGTGTGCCCATAAATAGCTGAAATTCTCAATTTTATACACAGGTCAATTTAGTATAAATTCTTTATCGATTTCGAATATAAAACAAGACAAAGATGATGGTGTAACGGATTTTTATCATTTCCTTTCTAACCCAAATATTTTAAATACCAAAAGTATGTATGTATCATTTCCCAGAGGCTTATCCATCAATTTAAAAATGCTAATGTGTTTGGCATTTTGGAATGTTCGAATTTCTAACAAGTCTTATCTAAAAAATTATACGAAAAGATGATTATAAATTGATCGTGCATCGAGTTGCAACATATGGACCAGATGTTTTGTATAAAATAGTAATTTGTTAAAAAAATACATGTTGAGGATGTTAAATATTCTTTTTCTTGTAAAACTTTCTTCTTGCTTTCTTCAACAAAAACTGAATATTTTTTTATTATATGTATATTAATTATATAAATAATTATGTCATCCTCCTCATTCTAAGTCTCTTCCAATTGGAAAGACTTAAAAATATTTTTCTCATCTGTTGTGAATCTAATTTACTATTTTTTGTTAGGAATAAGACACAATTTTATTTTAAAATGAGTTGCTTTGACATTTCGGTTTCCACTTTGGAAATTTTTCTCAAAATACAAAACAAATAAATCAAACAAATTTTGTTTTTGTTACTTGGTAAAAAAAATCTTCTAATAATTTAATTTTATCTGACTCATTCATATTAACAATTTTTATATTATACGTTTTAAACTACATGAGTTAAAAATGATATTGTCAATATTTTTTTGGAGTTGCGTTCCTAGGACGACTTTATTGGAAGATAGTTCATTCAATTACATGAAATCAACGTTCGCTTAATAGACCAAGGAAGTAAGGTTTTTTTCGTGACACTGAACGGGCCAGAAACCGACTTGTTTTAAATAGTATTGACCTGCAGGAAACATCAGATTTTTGTTACAGTAGTCCATACTATCAAAACAACTGTCGTTTGGCTGGCCGCTTCAGTGTCACAAACGGGGTACTTTTTTGCTTATTTCCCTGACCTATAAGATTAACCATCAACAAAATCATAGCATGTGATTTTTCTTTAAAAAGACAACCACATGCAAACAGGAGAGTAAAATTCTCCTGTTAATGATCCCATAATAAATTGTTCAATGTTATGAATCTGGCAAAATTTATTCGCAAAAACATTTTTGCACTATGACTTATCAGAGATATGGTTCGATGATCTTTACATTTCGTGGCTCTGTATTTTTTGGAAGAGCCATATATATGTAGCGTAGTTAGTTTTTAACATTCTAACAAGGTTAGACTTATTTCTTTCGGTTTGTAAGTATTTGTTTGTAGTCTTTGGAGAAGATTCCCTACACTTTCATCTAGTAGAAAATAGTCTTAAATGCTTCTCCTTGCCTCAGCCATCTTAAATTCTTTATCTTTTTCCCTGGACTCAGTATTCGAATTATTAAAATTACTAGATAGCAGTCAGAATACATTGATATTTTTTTTAATAGCATCTCCACTTGATTACTTAATTTCTTCTATGAGCTCTCTCTCTCTTCAATCCTGACCCCCCAGGGGGAGTGTAGTGGTCGACGTGATGTCGTGTATTGTCCTTCTCCAGAGATCTCTGTCTCTGGTCATTTCTTTTAATTCATGCATAGGTCTTTGGCATATTCCTGTAATTTGATCTATCCATCTTGTTGGGGATTTTCCTCGTGATCTTCGGCCTTCTACCTTTCCTTGTATTATGACTCCCATGGAGTCTTTCCATGTTTTCTGTGTTTGCTCTCATAACATGCCCAAAATATTTTAATTGTTGGACATGGACTTTACTAGAGAGTCGTTGGCTAATTTTTAGCTCTCTTAAAATTGAATTATTTGTTCTGCGGTCGGTCCAAGGAATTCGTAACATTCGTCTCTAACAGAACATTTCAGTGGCGTCTATCTTTCTTCTCTACGATTGTCTCAGAGTCCAAGATTCACATCCGTAGGTCGGTATTGGGAATATTAAGCAGTTGATCAACCTCATCTTTATCGCTCTTGAAATTTGACAGTCCTTCCATATTTTGGTCATTTTTGCTGTGGCAACTTTTGCTAGATCACATCTACGTTTAATCTCTTCTTGTAATGACCCTGTGTTTGTAATTAATGATCCCAGATATAAGTATGAGCTCACAACCTCGAACCGGTCAATTGTGGTTATGTGTGGATGATTGTTGTGTAGTCTATCCACTATCATGATCTTTGTCTTTGATATGTTTAATTGCAGACCAAATATTTGACTTTTGTTTTCGATCAGTCGTATAAGTTCTATCAGCTCTGCTTGACTATTTGCAAAAAGGGCTGTGTCATCTGCGAAACGTAGGTTGTTTAGTTTATGACCATTTATTGAGATGCCCTTTTCCCATCCTTCAAGTGCTCTTCGCATAATATACTCCCCATATATGTTGAATAATTGTGGAGATAGTATACATCCTTGTCTGACACCCCGTTCTGGATGAAATTCGTTCGAAAGTGTGTCAAGTACTTTAACTGATCCAGTAGTGTGTTCATATAGTTCGGTTATAAGCGTAATTAGATGTTGTGGTACGCCTACTTCTTTTAGTATTCGCCATAAGTGTCTCCACTTGACCCTGTCGAACGCTTTACGGTAATCTATAAAACAGATTGGGATGTTGAATTCCCTAGATTTCTCGATTATCTGTCTTATATTCAGCAGGTGTTCTCAAGTGCCTCTACCTTTGGTAAATCCAGTTTGCTCTTGTGGAATTTCTCTTTGAAGGAATGTCAAGTCTCTCATTGATTATATGTAGCATTATCTTGCTGGCATATGATATAAGAGAGATAGTTCTATAATTGTCGCATTTATGGAAGCTGCCTTTTTTATGTATGGTCGTTATTGTAGATTTTGTCCAGTCTTCAGGCCATTGTTTGGAATGCCATATTTGGTTACAGAGTAGACGAAGTAACTTTACGCCGGTTTCTTCTGTGGCTTTAAGCATTTCTGCTGTTATCATATCTGGACCTGGCGCTTTGTTATATTTGAGCTTGTTAATAGCCTGTCTTACTTCATTTTCGAGTATATCAGGTTCTTCTTCCACCTCGTCAGAGATTTGGCTAACAAGCTCTTGGCGTTGATCATCTTTATATAGGTCCCTGCAATACGATCTCCATGTCTCTGCTATGTCTTCTGTTTGTTCTCAGGGTTCCAGTGTTATCTTCAATGGCCCAAATTCTGGCTCTGAAGTCTCTTGTCAGGTAGCGTATTTTTCTAAATAGATCTTTCGGCTGATTATTCTGACCATGTCTCTCAATTTCTTTGCATATACTTTGATAGTACTGTTTTTTGTCCGCCTTACATCTTCGTTTTATTTCTTTATTGAGGTTTCTTAAACTAGCTTTTTCCCTTTCACTATGTACACCACTTTTACAAAGATTTCTTCTATTCTCAATTATTTTAAGAGTTTCATCTGTTATCCAGTGTTTCCGTTTCACCGGATTATTTTTCTTTGAGCGATCCACTGGTGTTGTTACGCAATGTTTAACAGTCTCCCATATTTCTTGTGATGTTCCGTTACGAATAGAGGGCATACTTTTCTGTACTTCCTCTAGAAGGTCTTCTTTCTTTCTTAGTTCTATCCTCTTTATCTCTCTTTGTTTGTTGGGTGCTTTAAGTTTAAGCATTACTTTAGCTACGAGAAGAGTATGATCGGATCCGCATATCGCTCCTGGATATGATCTGACTGTTTGAATGGACGATCTCCAGCGAATATTGGTGAGGACGTAATCTATTTGATTTCTAAATCTATCTCCAGGACTTTTCCAGGTATAAAGTCGACGTACATGGTGTTTAAATCGAGTATTCATGATGGAGTAGTTGTTTGTGATAGCAAATTCGATTAAACGGTCTCCTCTTTCGTTTCTCTGCCCTATGCCAAACTTTCCCAGTACATTTTTTAAGTCGTCATTTTGTGTAGTGTTGCCAACTTTTGCATTAAAGTCGCCACATATTATAGTAAGTTCTTTATTTGGTATGTTAGCGATTGTGGTCTCCAGTTTAAAAAGAGCCAGCTATCATTTTTTTCTCCTAATCATGGAAAACATTGTACAGCCTTTATATATTTTTTTCGCTTTTTTCCTTCTTCCAGTTTTCTTACATTTTCTTCTTAGGTAGTCTTTAAGGTAAGTCTAAAGATATTTTAATTTGATTAAGCACTTGTCTATTGGTTGTCCTCATAAGTCTTCTTATGGTAAAATTTATTTTTTGTGTCGTCTTTTCCTGTCACAATACGTTTGTTGATTTTTTACTTTAACATTACCGTTTTAATGTCCACAATTTAAGTTTTTTTAACTTGCTTTTGAAATTGTGCCACGTTTTTAAGGTGGGTCGAACTCTTTTAGTGTTTCTCCACATAGACATTGAGAATTTCTTTGTATTTAATGTCTACTGCAAATAAATGCTTAATATATTGCACATATGGTTTATTTTTAGGCGAGGAAATGAAGCTAAACATGACACTACACCTACCAACTCTCCGCAGCAAGCTAAATCGCCGTGCGACATTTTGCATTCGATTTCAAACAGTGTCATTAAAGTTTGAACAAAATTCATGGTGGTAAAATAAAAATTGCATTTTGTGCATAAGGTGAGGTTTACTTTGAGCATCAAATACCTTGGAGATCATCGTCGTCGTAATATTCGTTTTCAGCAACCCAATAACTACCGAGTAATGCCTTTTAACTTATTTCGAATAAACTTTTACTTAATCAGTAGACCCATTTGTACCTTTCGGTGTTGGGCCGTTTATAATACAATTCTTTATATTACAATATTTTACAATCTTCTGAGGTGTCCTAGCTCTTGACAAACTTTTTCCATTCCTTCCTATTGTATGCCATCTGTGTTGCTTCCTGCCAAGTCTTACCCTTACTCTGCAGTATCTGCGAGATGTCACTGTTCCATTCTTTAATGGGTCTTCCTCTTTTGTTCTTCCCTATTTCGAATAAAAAGATCATAAGACTCCTGAAGACGAGGTCCAGACTGGGTTCCAGGTAACTTAAGGATTATCGCTGTCATAATATTCTTGTTTATCGACCTCAAAAATCCGAGTAATGACTGATTTCGAATGAAAATTCACTGAACTTACAAGTTCAGAACTTACAAGTTCAGAAGACGAGGTTCATTCTGGGCATCAGGTAGCTTGTGCATCATCGCCGTCATAATATTAGTGTTTAGCGATCTCGGAAACCCTCAAGTAATGACTTTCGACTAATTTGGAACGAAAATAACATAAAATTTCAGGACACGAGGTCCACCCTGGGCATTAAGAAGCTCGAGGACCATCGTCGTTATCATATTTGTATTGAACGGCCTCGAAAAACTACGAGTTATGACTGTCGACTGATTTAGAATTAGACTAACATCCTCCACAAGACGAAGTCCACCCTGGGCACCATGTAGCCCTAGTACCATCGTCGTAGTCATATTCGTGTTTAGCGACCTTGAAAACCCTCGACTAACTTTTTCAAAATGTTTCATTTTCTATGCACTTTGGAAATGCATTTTTCTTATGCACAAAATTCAATGTTCACTTTACTACTATTAATTTTGTTCACAAACTTTCTAAAATCGAATGCAAAAAGTTTCACAGCGATTCATTTTGCTGACGAAAATTTGTAGGTTTAGTACTCTTCATTTTCTCGCCTATTACTTTCTATTGTTTGTTTAGTTATTTACTTATTTATCAACGGTTAAACCCAATTCAATTATTTTAAAGATTATATTGAGCTCAGTAGCCCTTCTTTATATTTTTGTAATAATATATTATTATTAGACAATATAACAATAGAATTATCTAAACAAGGAAACAAAAATTGATCGCCAAATAGGAAGTCACAAATTGACTGATAGCTACAAAGTAAAACAAATCATTCTTTATCGCTGTCTGAAAATATTTATAAAAACCTATTATTCAATCTTTTAATGTTTAATGATAGTGTTGCGGTAAAGGAGGAAATGGTTTTTATAGAATCAATTAATGTATACATCTGGTGTGCTGATTATCTTGTTAAATAAATGTTTTAAAACAGTTTTATACAAACAACTTGCTCTAAAAATTTGCTCTAATGATATTTTGAAATATTTATTTAATACCTTCCGACGATAAAGTAAATTTTTATTTGATATGCACATTTTAAAAATCTATAATTGCACGATCTACACAAATTTTGTTTAGTGGGGGTTTTGTAATAAACCCGATATTATGGTAATATTTGCATTGTTGTCAGATTTTCTTTTTTATGGAAATATGAACTTTATTTAAAACATCATCCTGTGTATATTTTCCTTTATAAAACGCTTAAAAATATTGAATATTTTTTATGTTTTCTTTATACATGTATAAGTTTTACTGAAAAAGAAGGAATTGATATTTTTATTATTTTAAGGTACACTGATATGTAAATCAGCATAATTATAAATATTGGTCATGTAACAATTCTCGTTAGATGTATAAATACCACACCCAGTAGTCCCAGTATCCAGAAAAACTAAATAATGTGTTTCCCAGCTGATGAAGTGTAGTTTTATCGACTGTCTCCGACGTCACCCGATATGAATCCTTTAGACAATTTCCTACGAAGTCACTTAAAAACACCGTTTATAAGACAAAACCGGCCAGTATTCACGATTTCTTCTTCTTTAATTAATACAACACATATGTTGTATTGAACCAGATTCTGAGGTTCTGATATGCTTCTTTCTGGACTTCGCTTTCCAAATATTTTTCCTTGCAGGATGGCTTGAAGGAGAGTATATCTGGATTCATTTCGCATAATATGTCCAAAGAATTGTAACTTTCGAGATTTAATGGTGGTCAGTACCTCTGGGTTCTTATTCATTCTTCTGAGAACCTCCTCATTTATGACTCGGTCAGTCCACGGGATCTTAAGTATTCTCCGATATAGCCCCATCTCAAATGCTTCTAGTTTTTTGCATATATCTTCGTTCAAGGTCCACGATTCAACACCATAAAAGAGGATAGAGAAGACTTACGTTCTTACTTTTGTATCAAGAGAGAGGTTGTGACTCTTGAAGAAGGCCGCCATCCCATTGAAGGTGGATCTAGCTTTTGCGATGCGTGCTCTAATCTCCTGGTTGTTGGTCCATTCTTCATTTATTATAGTGCCGAGGTAGTTGTAGTGCATCACTCTTTCTACAGGATATTGGTTAACGTAGTGTTGACCTTTTGTTATCCTTGCTACTTATCATAATCTTTGTCTTCTTAACGTTTATATTGAGTCCATATTGTTGACTGTAATACATGATTTTGTTCATAAGAACTTGTAGGTCATCTAAATTAAATACTATGGTGTCATCTGCATATCTGATGTAACTGATTGTTGTAACTGATGTACTACTAACCATTTAGTAGAATACCTTTTACAGTTTCGTGCAAATCTTCAATAAATATTCGTTCAGAGTACAGATTGACGATTAGAGGAGACAAAATACAGCCTTGCCTCACTCCACACATGATTTTCACATAGTCAGTATGTTCACCTTCAACTCTGAGATTTGCTGTCTGATTCCAGTAAAGATTTCTAATTATTTTCAGATCTTGGTTGTTAGTTCCTGCTTTTTTTTAATATTGGCATCATCTTGGCGTGCTGTACTCGATCGAACGCTTTCTCATAATCAACCAGACATGCGTATACGTCGCAGTTTACGTCTCTGCATCTCTGGAATAAGACTTGTACTTAGAACAAAGCATCTCTAATACCAACAGCATTTGTAAACCAGAACTGGTTAGGGGAAATTTTACTTTCACAGAGCAAGTAGATTCTCTTATGAATTATCTGATATTCACGATTTAATATATATATAATTGCTGTAGAGATAAGAAGAATTATTACAAAGTGTTAAGGATCGGATGATGGTATTGATATATAGCGGAGGTCCTATAATTTTTTTGCCCTTCAATCTCCACAATCCACAATCCACAACGGCCTTGCCAGTCGTTTTTTTCCAACTATCAGATTCGCATGAAGTTTCTGATTCTATGGCTCTAAATTTTTCGCGGTCTACCTCAATCCCCATTTAATTGAATACACGCTATGACCTTTTTAGGCCATCGTTCATCGATCATTCTTACCAAATTATTTGCCGAATGCTATTCTGTCGTCAATGCTATTTTTTATTTTTGAGCATTCTATAATTTCTTCATTTTGGATACGGTTGAATCGAGAAATTATGCAAGACCTTCTTAAAAAATCCATTTCTAGCGCTTCAAGTCTATTATTATTCCTTTGTGTTATTTATCAACACTCTGCGCCATAGGTTGTGAAGGGTTCCAATCTGCTTCGATATAAGTCTAGTTTTGTAGACATCTTTATGTTTTTTGATATACAGTGTCTTCGGTTATACAAGATCCTAGATGTGTATACGCCTTACAACAGTTTATAATACCGCTTTCAAGCTCTGATTTTTATGTTTATCTTCGATTAGCTTTCTGGTCATAAATACTGTATTATCTTTATCATTTGCTATTACTACTTAGTCATCTGCAAGCAGTAAGGTATACAGGCAGTCATCTTTGACTTCAATTCCCATTTTCGAACACTTATTGCTCCACACGTTCAGAGCTTTTTAAGTGTAGATTTTACACGGGTTATGAAAAAGGCAACATTTTTAAACGTTTATATATTTGAAATGGTTTTGGAAACAGTTTTCCATTCCAATTTTTACATATACTGGGCTTTTAGCTATAAATTATTTAAACTAGAATTCTGAAACACCTTAAGCAACTTGTTAATTGGCACACGCTTGTCAATTGCCATACGCTTTTCCTAGATCTATAAGGATAAGGTGAATTTTTAAATTTTTGTCCACAATTTTCCAAATCTGTATATTAAAACTATATCATACACCCTCCCTATAGAACTGGTTATGCTAAAACCTCTATTTTTGCTGCAAGTTTTTTACACCCTTTCTTATATATTGAATAGTTTACTCTATGTGCCTGGAGATACTGGTATTGAAGGGAACGAAAAAGCGGACCTACTTGCCAGGAGAGGACAAAAGAAACATTCATAAGCCTGAATTCAACTCGAGCCTTACGACTTTGTAGAAGTGTCACCTAAGGCCATAATAGACTTTGTTAAAAGGCTGGACTGAAGGGGCAACTTTAATCAAGGAATGAGTCACAATAGACGTCTTGGGACGAGTGGAAGGTTGGTTAAGCGCTCACTCATATTGGACCCATAGACATATGTGAGAACAAATATGTTTACTGTAAAATTTTACTTTTATTTCTTTTACTACACAAAATCAAAAAATATTTGCAAAATAGTTGAAAAAAAATTACAATAACCAAAGCTGTAAACAAAAAAATATTTTAATTATTGATTTTTAAATAATATCAACTTATTATTTCTCATTCCTGTTCTTTCTTTATCTGTTTTTTTATTTGCAGCTCTATTATGCAAATTTACTTATTTATCTAACGCAATATTGATTGATATTCAATTTATATAAAAAAAGTAAAATCAGTGGAAGATTCGAACCTTGATTATCCAGATCCAAAAGCAGAAACAATGCCGAGTAACTACCACTCGAATTGTTATATTAAACATCTAAGTTATATTTAAATTGCTACCTCACTTGTGTTTGGTAGTGGAAAGGTCATGTGGTCAATAAAGTCTGCCATTACATATAGACGCTTTGCATCTTTTTTTTCTGTGTACTGTTTTGCAGCGCTCAGTATAGGTATTATATATCTATGATTGACCCAACCTAAACTCTATATTGAACTAATGAATGGCATCCTTAAATATATAATACAAATAGACAGTTCTGCAATAAAGCCGCGTTCCCCCAGCCATATATTGACCACATGTCCAAAATGACCAATGAAAAGATCACGTGATCGATAAACTCGACCCGTTAGAAAGAGATGCAGGGACTGTTTTGCGTCAGTTTTCTCTGTCGAACTGGGGGAACGCGACTGTATGACAGCAGCCAGTCTATTTGTATTATATGTGTATGATGGTATCTGCCAATATTTTGGGATACTTTCCACATTCATAAGAAATTTATTAGAAAAATCAGCAACTATTTCGATTAGCTGATCTGAACAATATTTTATCAAAATCTAAACTAATTTTCGAAACCAAATTCAGATTTTTGCTTTAATCTGTGCCTTCTAAGAATTGCAAGGCAAAACAGACGTTGATAAAGATGTTATTGGAGACATGGGGAATCTAAAATTTGCAAATCAGCAAAATGGAAAATCTGACAATAATGTAAATACATAAAACTAACTCCGTATTATTTTCTGTAATTCAATTTATAGAAGGCAGCGTTATTATTATACAACACAAAGCAAGAATGCAGATCTTTTCTCTCCACATGTCATTAAGACTTTTTAAACTATGTCGAAATAAAAAAAGCAACAAAAAGCTCAGGCAGAAAATAAGAATCTAACGGAAAGCGGAAATGTGTGTGTTGTCATTTGTCATTTTTATGACTGTGCGAACTAACCAAAGGAAATACAGATGACGACAAAATGATGAACTTAAGAAAAGTTAAAATCCAGAAAACGAGACTTTCATATAAAATTGTAGGAAGACGAAACTACGAAAACGAAAGTGTTAGCTTTGATTGCCAAAACAATTGCATATTAAATAAACCATAAGGCGATAAGATAAAAATTATAATAAATTTAAACGAAAGTAGAAATCATTGTACCATTCGGTGATTTTTTCGATATAGTACTAAAAAATGTGAAAATATAACGTCAGTGATGACGTATAAAATGGTTTATTATGCACATCCTATTTAAATTGATAATGAAGCATATGTTTAGTATATATAATTTCATTCATGTGTTGCAATTTTTTGTTGAAAGAACAATTATGGAAGAGTTATTTTTGACACGTTTTTGTATATTTCAAATAAATCGCAGCACATCTTTTTACAAATTAAAACGAAATAGACAGAGTAAAAATATTACGAACATTTCTAGAAAATGGTTAAACGACAAAAAGAAATGCTGCTACTCCTTAACTAAAGCTTTTGCTTTAAGAGCTTGCCTTCACTGTTTCAATGCTAGCTTTAAATTCCTTCCTGTACTTTCTAGTAACACTATATTATCAACATACAATGGAGGAAATGTTACCCTGTTATGCGATCCAACCCTATCCAAATTTGTTAGCCTCGTCCGGCTCTCAACTGGCCTACCACTTGTTGTTATTCCCTTATAAGTATATTTTAATCTTCTAATACTCACTGAATATTTTTGTGCCCAAATGGAATCTGATTATTAGATATTTCGGTTTCTTCCTGTATCCGTGTATCAATTATTCTCTTCCATAATTTCATAGTACACACAACAGATATTAATATAGCAAAATCTGTCAGCCAACTCGTTCATGTTTCGTCTAACACTGTTCTCATTTCTTCAGTAATATCATTTGGTTGAACTGCTTTACTTTTCTTTATTTTTTGAAAACTTACTCGTTTGTTATTTTGGTGACCATTACCGTTACTTCACACCCAAAAAGGCAGCACCAACACAAACAAAAATCAGAGTCGAACGACTAAATACGGAATCCAAGGAATACTTATACAGAAAAAGAATATGAAGAAAACTGAGACAAACTAAAAAAAAACATAATTATCGCAGCCATAGAAGCACTAACCTGTAGAGAGGGAAGTAACGAATACTAACATATAAATAAAGAAAACCCTATGGTTCAGAGCGAAAGTAAATACTAAATGTGAAGAAAAGCATTTTTACAATACAGAACACAAAAAAAAACAACAGGCATACGGATACAACTAAACCATGAGCTATATTAGCACCACTATAAACGCATCAGAAATAAAAGAAATACAGATAATTCAGTCAGATAAATAAAAAGGGAACACTGGTAAAGCTTCTCAAAACAGATGGAACACGACTTCTACGGAACACAAAAAGAAATATGAAGAATGGTTAAAGGACAAAGAAAAGAGATGAACTAAATAATAACGAAACACATTCGGAAGGAACATGATCAGACAACTTTCGATCCCTGCTAAAGGTGACGATAATGAACCATCAACATCAAAAGTGACGACAAATGAAGCAATAAACATTGAGAAGAAAGGGATAATGGAAGCACTAAGGAAATGAGAAAATGGAAAATCACCGAAGACAGAATACCGAATGAACTCCATAAAGTACAGAGGACCAGATCTGATCAAACAACTTTAAAACTAATCCAAAAAATATTATAACAAAACAAACTAACACAAGAATAGACATCAATCATCTTAATACCTCTCTTTAAAAAGGAAGGCAAATAGAACCCGGACAATTACAGAGGGATTAATTTATTAAACACAACATTAAAATTAACAATCAAAGTGGTAACAAATAAACTTAATGAAATTATAGCACTAACAGAAGATTTTAGGTCGGGAACAGCATGTACCGACGATATATTTATAATAAGGCAATTGCAGAAAAATCATTAGAATACAATGGTGTTCCTCTGAAATATGCCCCACCCGGAAATCTGAACGAATGGTCCGTTTGCTTGTGTAACATTTAACATCATAAAACATTGTTTTTTGATGGAAAAAATATTGTTAAAGCCAAGTAATATATGAAAAATAATAATCTGGACTAAGTTCTAATAAGTTCTCTTAAATAAAGCTATTTAGTGGCAAAAATGGCGATTTTGCAGCTGTTATTATGTAAAATATAAAAAAAAACTATAAAACCTAAGACATTATGGATACCAGTCAGTTTGCAGGAAAAGCTTTATTGAAAGTGTTTTTGTGTAAGAAACATCCATGTTTTTGCATCCATCTACGATCAATTTTCTGTAAAGCCAAATCTACAGAGAACTGAATTGACAATAGCACATGAAAGCAATCAGCAGATAACCAAAAACGTAAAGATCAACTTACAAGGGTTTTGCTCTTAAATTTTGGTTATGTAAAAGTTATTTTATTCATCGATTACCTTAGGACAGGAGCAATGTTTAATTCTAGGACCCACTGAGCTACATGCTAGACTTTCTTTGAAAATCTGTACAAGTGACAGGTAAAATAAATATCACAAAATAAGAGAAAAAGATACAAGAAAAGTTGTCATGTATAAGAAAGTGAAGTGACCCTGATGTATCTCACCAGAATTTATTAAACAGGGATCATAAACACTTTACAGAACAATCCAATGAATTTTCCAGAGAGCTATAAGTAAAGAACATCTCTATAAAACTATAAACAATAAAAGAAAAATAAAGCCAAAGAGAAAAATCCGACACTTTTATAAGTTGCCATTAAATTTGCTAAATATGCAAATATGTATTATAGGTAATTTGTTTTGGGTTTGTATATGCTTGCGCATATCTGATGGTAGGCTAGAACCTTAAAATCGCAATAAAATGCTGGTGTATATAAAATTTAAAATTCAATATAAAGAATGGTGAAGTATTGTGAACCTGAGGCATAGAGTGTGTTCAATACTTTTAAGTTGCAGAAAGCTTTTTTGAACGCTACTTTAAACTATAAACTGTTTTAAAAACCCCCACTAAATTACATATAAGTGTAGTTTTCAACATTTTTACTATTTTTATACAGTAATATTATATTATTTTTAGAGCACAAGGAGGACTTGATAAACTATGTGGCAGAGCCATTCCCAAAAGTGAGACAGAATCAGTAGAAGCGAACATTATTATATGATTGCAATTCTTTTACCCTTCAGACATTTTCTGTGAAAATTATTTATGTTCTGTGTATTTATATGTGTATGTGATTGCTTTTTGTATAGGTATATCAAATAAATTGACATTTTAGCTTTTAAAAATATATGTAAAGTGATATTAATAAAATATATAATAAAATTTTATTCTGTTATTTTTCCTTCTAATAAGCTTTGTGGGATGTAAAACCTTCAGTGCCTAAATGTTAAGTAAAAAAAGTTAAGTATCTGGATTCGTAAATTGTTGTTTCAAGTATTGGTTAAAGCATCTTTGTAAACATTTCTTATTTGTTCTTCTTTAAGCAAATATACTTTACATATTTCTTGTCAGAGTGATATTAATGTCTTTGTCTTCTTCTATGGACCTCCTATTCGAATTATTTAAGGTACTAGACAGTGATCGCAATATGTTACTTTCGCGGTGCCTTTTACGTGGTTTTTAGTTTTTCATTAACTTTTATGTAGTTAATTAGGTATCTATATCCATCCTCAAGTACCCATTTGTATTTTTAAATAATATCTTTATGGCTAAAGAAAACGAACGTGTTTTTGGTTTACAATTTGTTCTTGATAGCGAGGAGGTTCAGTTAATGTCCGTTGAATGAAGGCTCTTTTCTTACGAACAATAACTTAAAACAGGCGCGGTTAAAATGTCTAATTTATCGGAGATAGATCTGAAGGGGTAACCTCAAATTAAGCAGGGTGTACAGCCTTTCCTGTTTTTTAATCAAAAAGAGCTTGAGCAGCACAGAGAAGGTAGCTATGAAGACCCTACAGGATCTCTTTCCTCTGCACATCGTTTTAATGGAGAGTCGAAAATGAGATATTTTAAACTGCGGGAAAACCTGAGCAATGTTATAGTTAGAACAGGACATAATAACATCATGAATGAAATCAGGGATAATCTAGCATGGGCCGCATATGGAGCTCTATCAGACATCTTCAAGAGCATAATGCCAAATTATTTGAAAAAGAAGATGAAACTGAGAGGGCTGTGTGGTCAGAATAAATCACGGGCGGTGGACCCAAAAAGCAGTAAAAGCCACCGGTCCAGACAATATCAATGTCAAAATACTTAAATTAATTGCAGACAATGAAAGTAAAAGCCTCGACTTAATAACATCACTATTCAATAAGATATATGGCACAGGTAAAATACCATCAGACTGGCTAAAATCAACATTAATTAGTAACATTACCAAAAAAATCCAACGCCTCACACTACGATGACTATCGAATATTAAGCATGATATCTCATGTCCTTAAAACTTTTCTCAAAATCATTCATACACGAATTTACAAGAAGTGTGAATTTCAGATGAGTGACACTAAATTCGGATTTCGAAATGCACCAGGAACACGTGAAGCTGTTTTTGCCTTAAATGTGTTACCACAACCATGCAGAGACAAGAATGTAGATGTATATGCATATTGTATTGATTATTGAAAAGCATTTGACTGCGTTAACCATCAAAAGATGATCGAAATTCTGAGAACAACTGGAATTGATGAACAAGACTTACGAATTATCTCAGAACTATATTTATACCAAACGGCATCAATTGAAATAGAGGATACACACAACATCCGAAGATATACGAATCCGACGAGGAGTACGACAAGGTTGCGTCTTATTAACGCTATTATTTAATCTATTTGCGGAATCAATATTTAGAAAAGCATTAGACGAGGTTCAAGGTGGAATCAAGATTAACGGAACCAGCATAGACAATATCAGGTACGCTGATGATACCGTCCTAATAGCAAGCAACGCACAAAGACTACAAAATATAATAAATGCGGTAGTTCGTCGTAGCAAAATCTTCGGTTTACATCTAAATGTTTCCAAAACTAAAATTCTAATATTTTAACAACAAAAGTACATTTGTATGTCAAGGGACAAATAATAGAACAGGTAACTTCCATAAAATATTTGGGAGCAAATATCAACAGCCAGTGTAATCTAAAAAAGGCTGTAAAAATTGTTGAAAAAGGTAGACCATGGACTATAAAGCCGAAAAAAGAATCGATGTCTTTGAAATCTATATATACATACGGATGCTGAGAATTCCATGGATACAAAATGTTACCAATGGTTAGGTACTTCGGCGCATAAATAAACAAAAAAAATCATTACGCATAATTAAAGAGAGAAAAATACCATACTTGGGTCATATGTTGAGAGGTGAAATATATGAATTACTCCAAATCATATTGGAAGGTAAAGTTCAGGGCAAAAGATCAGTTGGAAGACGCAAGAACTCGTGGCTGAAAGACCTAAGGAGATGTTGACCGTGCTACCGATCCACAGAAATCTTTCGTGCAGCAGTTTCCAAAGCTAGAATTGCCATTTGTATGGCCAACCTTCGAATGGAGACGGCGTAATAAGAAAAAGAAGGACCCAAAAAATTACGGTGTACAGACCACGAGCAGAAAGGAGAAGAAGAGGTAAACCACCTACACGATGGACAGACGACGTCAAAAGAATGGCGAAAAATCGGCTGCAGGAAGCTCAAGAACGGCAGACCTGTAAGAAATTGGGGGCGCCCTATATTCAACGGTGTTCACCGAAAGCTGGATGATTATGAATATTGAAATAAAGAGGGATGTTGATATAATTGGATTTATGAATCATAAGGGGATTAAGAAAACAGTTGTCGGTATAGAAGAAAGAAGTTGATATTAAAATTGATACAAAATGGGCTACTTTTGTTTAAGAATTTTTAAATCTTCGTATATATCTAGTTTAAGAAAGTTCCTTTCAGGGATGTTTTAAAGAAGTAATATATCGTCAGTGATATTAATATTGTAATTATTGAATTTCAGATGTAAAAAATAAACAGACTTAAGATTACCAGTCGATTTAAAGAAACATAGAAATAGAAGATATCGGGTTTTTTGATAACCCTTACAGCAATTTACAGATATGTCTACCAGTCAAAGCATATCGATTTCCATATCTGTACAATTCGAAGGTTATATAATCTTATAATAATTAGCGTCACAAGCTAGATATATCTGAACCTTAACAGAATTCAGAAAACTGAGTACTGCAATTCTACGATAGTACTACTTTTACTAAAGGTTTTTATTGTATTCGTTTGATTTAACTCGTTCTATTTTATTAATCTTTATCTTGCAGGTTTTTTCTTTCAATTAATTTGTCGACTTCCGCTCTAAACGGTCATCAAGGCCTTCCTCTCTTTTTCCTATCAGAACTCAAATTTAAAAAAAAATTAAAATAAGACTATGATAGAGATAAAAAATTAAAATAGAGAATAAAGCAGCGAAAGCAAAGAATAATGAAAAGAGAAAGAATAAATTAACTGTTCAACCAACGAAGGAGTGACAAAAGAAATACAAAGAATAAAAATGACAAAGCTTTATTAGAATACAATGATGTATACGAACTGATACAAATGAAGGAGAAAAAATAAATGACCAAGTATATCAACTTTTAAAACAAATATAGATACAAAACACAAAAGCTAAAGAAGAATGAAACACGAGAATCATTACACCTATTTACAAGAAAGGACAGAAACAGTATGTGAAAAATAAATACCAATCACGTTCTTAAATTGAATAGGTAAATATAATAAAAAAGGAAATTAAAAACTATGAAGAAACAATACTATTAGGAATCAAGCCAAAAGGATTTAGACCAGGAAAATTGACGGTATATGGTATATATACATACTTGGGAACAACTTCTAGAAAAATGTTGAAAATATAACAGTCCAATCTGTTTGACTTCAATTCAACGAAGAAGCTAAGAGAAACCTAGAACAAAATGGTGCATGGTATAGAAAACGACATAAAAATCATGAAAATAAAACAATCGAAAGAGAAAGAAGGAAATAGAAGGGAACGGAGACAGATAACAAAATCAGTCTGCGCACACAATAAATTGTAATCAAACCATAGGGAAAGTGGATCTACCTCAGAAAAGGATAAAACGCGAAAGCTAAACCATCCAAAAAAGGTGACGATGATAATCAGGTTGCATTTTGTAATTTTGTTTATCTAGCATTCGAATCTGATCTTATTCTACGTTTCTTATTCTTGTGACTGTACAAATCTTGCTTAGAAGTTTTTAGCTATTCTTCTTTTTTACTTCCCTGTTTTTATTTGTAGAATTTTAAGTCTTCATGATTTTTGATGTTTAAATATTTTATCTTCTTCTTCTTTCAGTACCCTGTCCGATTTGCGAACGTTGGCGATCATATTAGCAATAATAACTTTGTTTACGGCGGCTCTAAATAAATTAGCGGTGGTCTCTTGATACCATTCTCGGAGATTTCGGAGCCAGGATGTTCTTCGTCGGCCTGGACCTCTCCTTCCGGCGATCTTATCCTGTATTATGAGGTGTAGAAGGTTATAATTAATATTTTATATTGAGTTCTATATATCGTGTGGTAAGTCTAATCTGCAATATGTAGTTACTTCCACTAAATGTACATTCTCATCCCAAGATGAAGATAGTTTACAAAGACTGGTCCACAGATTTAACAAAAGAATTTAATATGACAATCTCATCTCAAAAAACTAAAACAATAGTAGATAGTCAGCAAAGAACCAACCAGATGTAAAATAGAAATTGATGGAATCAGTATTGAACAAGTAATGGAAATAAAATAACTGGGAATTACACTGTCTAGCTATGTGGACCTGGACAAAGAAGAGAGAGATGTAGTACAAAAAGCAAATGGCTGGCAGGATGCCTTAATAGCACTATATGCAAAATAGACACATTAACACTGAGATGAAGTCAAGAATTTATAAAGCCAGTGTAAGACCAATAATGACTAAGAAATAAAGACCCTGCCACAACGCAAAGGCTACTGAAAACGGCAGAGATCAGAGTAGTGAGCAGAATTACAGGAAATACGCTGAGAGATCGAAAAAGAAGTGAAAACATTAGAAGAAAATGTAACGTACAGTGTATAAATGAATCGACACAAAATAAAGAAAAAAAGAATAGAGTAACCATATAAGCAGAATGAAGGAGACCCCTGTCGTCAAAATAGCAAGAAATAAGTCACCAATCGGCAGAAGAAGTTTCGGACTTCGGAATTGCTTATAAAGAGGAAGAAGAAGAAGAAAAGTATATTCTAATTGTGAATGTAGCTCTCTAAAATATACTTTTTGTAGTATCTTTTATTTATTTTTAATTTTTATTTAGTATACCATTATCTATCGGAAGTCGCTGTCAAAAAGCAAATAAAAAAACACTATCTTAAAACAAATTTTATAACAATAAATAAAATCAAATCAATTTTACTTATTCAACAGATATTTTATATCAAATTTAACATTTTCTTTGCTGAAACCTAATACTATTAGCACGATTTAGGAAGCGTATTTAAAAGGTCAACCGAAAGTCATCATCGAAGGTCTATGGACAATGTCGTATAGTAAAAGCGTAAGTAACTTCTTTATATGGTAAGCGGTAATTATTAAGTTTATTAAAGTTTTATTTCTGGGTGTAAATTGCAGTTTTATGGTTTACAGCTTCACAAATTTTATTCGGAGTAATAAATGCCAGTGAAGGTTTTTCGATTTGAATAATATGGTCGATATAACAACTATATTTTTCCAAAAACGTTAAAGACTTTTTTTTTTAATGCTTCTCTTTAATGTATATATTATCTCCTTGTGTACGATTTCCGTATGCACAAAAATATTATTAAAGAAATATAGACTACCAGATAAAAACGCAATTCAGCCATAGTTGTTGATATCGAAGGCCAGATTGTGACTACAATTGAAAATAAATTAAGAAGACAGGCAAAAATTATTAGAAGACACAGCAAAAAGACTGAAATAGGTAATCCCTATGGATCAGAAGTAACTATGACCATTTAGCGGACTAAAGATGGGAAACCTCCAGGACCTATGAAGTGCAGGTGAAATTTTAAAACTATTAGAGGCACACCAAATGAGAGACTGGTCACTTCTCTAATACAGAGAGTAAAGGATGAACTGCGATGAGTATGCATGTTTTATCGATATCGAGAAGGCATTTGACAAAGTACCACATGGGAAACTCCTCGATGTCCTAGAACGTTAGGACTCGGATGCTAAGGATTTAAAACTAATCTCAAACATATATCTCCAACAAAAAGCAACAGTAGCTATTCTTAAGAGGCTAAGAAAAAAAGAAGAAATTTACTGCATAGAACAGAACATTGGCATCCTTCGGCCACATTACGCATAATAATAAATATCGACTTCTACAGTTGATTCTACAAGGCAAGATTGAGGCCAATAGAGGCATCTTAGGAAATGGACTGGTCTAACGTCAATTGATCTGTTTCAAGTTGCTGTGAATAGAAAAGATGGGTCAATGTGGTCGCCAATATCATTAAACGTTAGTCACCTTTAGAAGAGGCTAGAAAAGGCTAGTACGACAAGTCACACTGTTTGTCCGGTATGGTAACTAACCTAGAGGAGAAATTGAAACTGCCAACTGACATTTACAATCTACTAAGTCAATCATATTTTGTTCTTGAAACAATACGTTTAATTAATAATACTAATAATGTAACCTCGGAATCCTTTTTTGGATGGTGCTAGAAAGGTCACCAATGGAGACACTGCGGACGGCAGCCAGATGGTTGGTGGAGAGCGAGTCGTGGGTTCGAAACTAGCTTTTGGAACCGAGAATGGGTCCAACGTATGAAATAAGTAAAGATAGGATGAGAGATATTAGAAAAGATACAGAAATAAACAAAAAGATAGATGGGTAAAATTACCAAAGATACGATAAGATAGAAACAGGGCGCCACTCAATTTTTTTGGGGTTAAGTAGAAAATTAAGAAACCTTAGAAAAGAAAAGAGATAAGGAAAGATATTTAGGTTCAGAGATCAAACTCAAGGAAAGATACCAACAGTTAATTATCAAATAAATTTGGTCAACACATTATATAAAAAATAATAAATATATTAGGTATTACACTTACTTACCTACGAAACTTATTCAGCCTGATCTTTCTACTGGTCAAAGGCATACTAATAATTAAAGGTAAAAAGCAAATACTCAGAGTTACTATTTTATCAGGGAACTTGTTAGGAGCCGACAAATAAAATACATACATAAAACAATAACAATATATTCAACAACAAAATTATGACGCTGCTGAATACAACACAAGTAATTAAAGTACACCAACAACTATAAAATGGTGGTATACATATAAAAATAAGCAGTAATATAATTAGAAAATGCCTTTTCAAAGATATATAATACAATCATGTACAAATAAAGCTTTGGTGTATCTCGAGATATTACAGCAAAAAAAATGAATAAAAGTTATAACCAACACAAAAGATAACAAAAATTAATCAATTCTAAATTTTACAAAAAACATAAAAATTTAACCAAACCGCACTTGTTAAGTGCGTTAAGTGCACACCGTTAAGTCAATTAGCTATCTCGCACTATTATTTAATGAGAAACTGGGACTTAAATGTTCATAATTATTACTTATTGAAATTTCTTGAATCTATTGGAATGTTCTTTAAATTGAATGCAAAAATTAGCAATCTACAGGAGAAGACATGGATGAACTTTAGATACGTCCAAATAATGGCAGATGATATGATATCATACCATATTATTCGCCCAGATAATTTGAAGATACTGATTACTTGCAGTAAATCCTGACGACTGCTGCCTAATTCACTGAAGTTAAATACTGTACTTAATACTTTACTTGTATCAAACACTGAATTTAATTACCATTAAAGGTACTTTAGAACTATATATACCTAATCTAATAGAGTATCAGATCGAAAAGACTCAAATAAACAACTGTATACACACTTAGAAAATAATTCACAGACGGTAAGATAACAAATAACGTGAGCAAAGCGTCTCACGAGAAATCACCCTTACTCCACAACGGCCCACCGAGAGTCACTTGGTTTTTCTAAAATGTTACAAACTACCCTAGAAAACAGAGGGGATATCTTCCACTTACAAATCATAGGCCAGTTGGACAGTTGTATGTAGTTCTGAGAAGGTAAAAATATTCTAATGGACATCGAAAAGTTTGAGGTATTTACGGAAGGTACTAGTAATTGGACGTGATCAAATATACAATCCTTTGGATTATGTTATTGTCAAAAGATTACTATACGTGCCTTTGACGAAAATTACCAATTTATGAAAAAGAATCCGCATACCGAAAAGCATTAGTTACTTTCATACTCAGGATTAAGACGAAAAGGATTAAAAACCTTTCTTAATTAGGAAAATTCCGGGTTATTTTGGTAGGTAAATTCTTCTGTCATAAACATTTCTAATCGTACACACGATCATCGGCGTATCATCCACATGGGCAAAAGGAATAAAAATAATTAATATTTTAATTATATAAAAAAATGTTACAATAATATTAATTACATATTAATATAGTTAATATTACGATTAATTTTTTGACAAAATTTCCAAAAATATTGGCTGCTTTAATTTTAAGATAATATTAGATAATATAAAGATAATTTAAAGCTTTATGTTTGCTTAGATTTAAACACCTCGCGCCACCTAGGAAAGAAATCTGAACTACCACCTGACATGAATAAACTTTCTGACAGATACAATATATACCTAATATTTATTTGACAAATAAAGTACCGAATATCAAAAATCAAAAATACAACCTATATATTGTTGTTTATTGTGGACGAGAGACATGAATCCGGTATAAGAATATTTTACAAAATCAAAGAGTTTGATGTTTAATGTTTATAAGCTAGTGCAAGAATACGATATTTGAGTCAACCCTTTTAATTTTGGTAATGATAGAGACTTTTTTAAGAGGTTTAGATTAAGTAAAACGACAGTTATCTGATATATTCTAAGAATATATTTGAAATAGTTGTTTCTAAAATATTATAAAAGTAGATATTATACCTCTTTTTCTTCACTTAGTTTAAGCATTCAATGTTTTCATAATCTTAATAACGAAAAAATGTTTATATGGAAATAATAGAAATGGGTTGTTACTTGGAGAGTCAGATTATACAGTGTAGCTATTTTTAAGGAGTCCACTAAACCATCCATGAAGAAAAATTCTATAATGAATTCTATATTAAAACCAAATATACCATATATATTCTTCGCAGATTTTCGTTTCTTATTCGGTCCCGCATCCTTACTCCCAGCATAGACCGTTCCGTTCGTCTCCGTGTCACTCTTAATTTCGAAGCTGTAGTCTTGATTACAGCCATAGTTTCTGCCCCATAGGCCATGACCGGTAATACGCATTGGTCAAATACTTTTCTTTTGAGGCTAATTGGTATGTTGGCCCTAAGTGTGTCTCGCAGTTTTCCAAAGGCTACCCACGCTAAAGTAATTCGTCTTTGGATTTTGCATGTTTGGTTATCCCTACTGATTCTTATTTCGTGACCCAAATACGTATATTTCTCCACCAGTTCTACCACTTTGTTTTGAATAGTTAAATGGTTATTGATGACCATATTTGTCATAAACTTACTTTTGGACAAGTTCATTCTGAAGCCCACCTTCGAACATGCAAGTTTAATTCATTTAATATATCTGTGCCTTCTCCTAAATTATCTGTGATAAGGACAATGTCATCTGAGAAACGGAGATGGTCAAGTTTTTCGCCGTCTATTGTTACTCCTCTGTGGTCCCAATTGACCATCGTAAAGGCATACTCTAATGCCGTTATGAATAATTTCGGTGACACTGTATCTCCTTGCCTTATTCCATGTTTTATTTTTATTGGTCGGTTTAATAGTCAAACTGGAATTTTTGTAAATATTTCGATCGTGTCGAACGCTTCATGAAAATCTATGAAAGAGAGGACAAGAGGTTTGTTGTATGGTATAGATATTTCAACGAGCGTCTTTACTGTATGGAGGTGATCATTGGTACCATAATTTGATCAGAATCCTGCCTGCTCTCTTGGTTGGTAGAAATCTAATTTTTTCTCCAATCTTGATGTCACTAACCTTGTGAAGAGCTGGTATATGTGGTTCAACAGGCTAATAGGTCTATAATTCTCTAGGTCCGTTCTATTTTTATGTAAAATGATGGTTATAGCATTGTTCCATTCTTTGGGCACCTCTCTTTGCTGCAAACATAGATTAAACAGTTTTCTTGATTAATTTAATAGCATATCTCCTCCATTTACGATAGCTTGTATTACAATTCCATCCTCTTCTGGGACATTGTTATTTTTCATTTTTCTTAACGCTTGTCGAATCTCATCTACCTTTATTTCTGGCATTAGTTCAGAACCTTGATTCATGATCTTCTTTGAAATGACTGTTTGTATTTCTGTTTGATCTGCTCGTCTACTTCCATATAATTCCATGTAGAATTATTCAACGACCTGTATTAACTCGTCTCTACGTGATTCGTTCATTTTGCTTGTTTCTTAATGTATGAATTTCGCATTTCCTATTCGTTAGATTTCTACTTTCAACTTTTAAGCTGTAATTTTCCTGTATAGTGCGTTTAATATTATCGGTTTTAAATTTCTTTAAATCTCTCCTGATTGCCTTCGAAACAGTTTTATTCATTTTTCTTAGAGTGTCTGTCTGCATTCTTATCGCTTCTCATTTGTCTTCTTTGATCTAGCAGCGTTTCAGTATATGGACTTATTTTACTATCTGATTTTCTTTTAGGACAGTGCACTCGGTGACTTTCTTGTACGGCATTTATGATGCAATTATTCATGCAGTAGTAGCTTATTATTGATATGTGCCTGATATTGGTTGATATCTAACGGAGGTGTCCAGATATCATGAGATTTATTTTTAATCATTAGGTTTCTTTCTCTTTTCTTTGGAATAGAAATCCTAGTAGCGTTTCTCCTCGGTCATTTCATCCTGGTGAACCAAATTTTCCCAAGAATGTTTCTAGCTCTGCTTCTTTTACACCTATTTTTGAGTTGAAATCGCCACATAAAATTGTAAATTGAGTAGGAGAATCATTAAGCGCAGTAGATATATTTTCATAAAATATTTCGATTTCTTCGTCTGTATGGTCTGTTATGGAGCGTATACTTGGATAATTTTGAGTTGATATCTACTGTTCAACTTCTGAATAAGATATACCACTCTAGATGATATACTTCGGATGTTTAGTATCTTGTTCGAGTGGTTTTTATGGACAAAGAAACCGATGCCTCGAACTGATGTAGTTTCAGGGCCAATCTGACAGAATATATGCCCCGATTTCAGTATTTTTAAAGTTTCACCTCTCTTTCTAACTTTGCTGATTCCTAAGACATCCCGTTTAATTTTATTCAATTCAGTTTCTATTTTTGTGAATCTTTCCTACTTCTGCCATTGTATGTAATAACGCAAAGAATTATGGGAATTTGGGTTTCCGTATAGTCAGCTTTTTTATCCCCCCCCTATAATCCTTGCGACAGACTGATAAATCAGTGTGGTCATCGTGGTATCAGCCATTGGGACGCGCTGTGTCGGGGTTAAGGACTCCTCCGCTCATTTTAACTTGCTCAGAGTACTGAAGGACCTATATATATATATATATATATATATATATATATATATATATATATATATATATATATATATATATATATATATCTCGGTTTATAGCGTTACACGTCGCCTTCTGACGTCGTAGCCCTAGTCTCCATTGGTGCCATCTTTTCACAGGTCTTCATTGCAGTCGAAACCACATTAATTATTTTGTTTTAACATCGTCTTCTGTTAATGTGTGTTGTGTACCCATGATTACCCTTATGCGGTCGTTTGTTACTCTTTCTCACATTGACTTTTCAGCTAAGCGTCGCCAGAAATTCGTTTCGGTTATATTATCTGTCGGTAACTATCAAAAAATCTGTTAATTGCATGAGTACGATCACAAACAATCAGTGAGTGGCAGGAACAATCTTAAAACCAATTTAAAACCTTTGGCGATCAATTCCCAGTATAAATTTGGCGTATAGTTTACCAACTCTATTGAAACATTTTGTGATCCTGCTGCCTCGCTATTTTTCCTTTTTCTTTTAGTGTTCCTGTAAGACTTTATAGACTATTTTCTAATAAACCATGTAACAGATAAATCGCTCATGTTGATGTTAAACAAGCCACAGTAAGTCTTAAGTGCGTGGTTCATACTTTCAAATGAAAATACTAACATTGCATTTACATAAATTTCTTTGATCTTATGCCACGGCATACTTGTACCCACCCAATATCTCTTTTAAATATCTTTTGAAGTCAATCAACAAAACGTAACTTTTAAGATTGTTGGAAAACATTTTATTAATTGGAAATGATACTCATAACAATCAACATTATATAAACGGCCAGTCCTGGTACGTATAGTGTAATAACTTTGTCGTAGGGAAACGTTGACTCATTCAGAAAACCACAACGTTAGTGAATGGACAAAAGGCCTCATTAAAGTATAATTACTAAGTGTGAAATCGTTAATAACTTCTAACTATTATGTAATATTTTATATGCAGTTAAGATTATGGAATATTTTGATCCTTACTAATGTGTCTTGGCTTACAGTAAATAAAATATGATACTAAGATTGAAAAAATATTTTTTTTAAATTTAGTTTTAAATAGATTTATTTGTATTAATTGTGGAGAATATTAAAATATGCTTATATGTACTCCTTATCTATTACACATCTTTTATATTCGATTTATATAAAAAAAGTTTCTATTTTAACTCCTTGTACCCTATGACGGCTGATATGATCAGTGTGCCTCAGACAGTGGGGCGTTAATATTTAATTTTGATCGCTTGAAAAGTAAAAATATTTAATTTCCTGCATTTTATGTTCAGTAATAATATTGGATTTTACTGTATCAAAGGCAAATAAAATGAATATAATATGTATATACAGGGCGTGTTAAAAGAAGTGGGATGAAATATTTCGAATACTCGAAATTATTTGTCGACATCAAATTAATGTTCATCAAGTTCATCAACCATACGAATGGTTTTGCATGCAGTTAAATTGGAAAATACTTGCTGGTATGTCCAAATTAGTATAAAATACATCCGAGACTTTACTTTCTGCAGACACTGTATTAAATATAAACTTGAAACAAATTGGCACTAAATCACTTCCGAGTTTTCAGCAAAACAAAATATTTAAACACGTGTAGTCCAGTAATTAATACCAAAGCTATTGAGAGTATGCTGTCCAGTAATTAGACCGAAGGTACTTTATCGTTTAACTAAAATACACCACAAAGTCCGAATTGAATTCCCGAAACACTTTTTTGTTACTTGTTTTTAGCCAAAGATTTGTCCTATTCACTGTCTGATATTTCACTATGGGAGTCGTCACTATCTGAATTGTCCATCCAAATAATTAGAGGCCGGACCTCATCTATAACTCGCTCGGTTTGAAAAGATTGAACGATTATGTCTTCTGTATGTCTAATACAATTTTGCCACTGTTCTGCCTTTATTTATTCTAGCGATTCTTTCCATAAACTAAGAACGTTGTTTTGGATGTATGTTTACCATAAAAATTTTTGGCTATACCCCAAACTAACTCAATTGCATTATAGTGGCAATGGTAGGGCGGAAGTAGAAGAACTTCATGGCCATATTTAAGAGCCATTTAGTCAGTTACAAATTTCTTTTGAATTTTGGGCTCTCCACACCTTTGAAATAAATCGACTTTTAAAAATATGTCACTGTAATAAATTTTCTTGTCTGTCAACCACAACTTTATTTCTTCTTTTGTCCAGCTGCTTGGAGGAAATCTCTCTTCTATTCGTGAGTGGTAAGATGCATTATCCAACACTCTTATGGATGGTCGCACCAATTTTTTTAACAAATTTTCTTCAAAACATTCTTCAAAAATATTTGCATCCATATTTCCATGGTAATCACCTGTATTCTTTCTGGACGGAAAAATTAAACTAGCGTCAGTAATAAAATCCTCATCATTTCCAGCATAAAGTATAATGTAGCGTTTACCATTATTACCGGGACGACTACCTAGAAGAATCACATTTCGTGGTGCCATCTTGCCAGGATGATTTTGACATATTTCCTTTAGCGACAATCCAAGTTTCTTCTAAAAATACAACTTACCTCGGACTATCAGATGTTTTATTGTTCATGTATTTCTTTAAAAAATACCACCGTTTTGAAACAACATTAGCGAGTTCACATAATACTTGTCTATTATTTGTCTTTTTATATCAAAAACCTAAATGTTTTAGCTTTCTCCACAAACTTGTTAAACTAATATCACACAGTTCCTTGTCTTTTATTTTTTGTAACACAGCACTAACTGTTGCATATTCTTTGGCTTTATACATATATATAATATTTTTAATTGCAAGTTTAAATGACTGGTGCAAATCTAAAGTTTTTGGATGTCGACGATTTCTCTTGTTTACTTTATTTATTTCATCCTCACTCATGTTATTAATTCTTCAGGATGTCCTCTCTGAGATACGCCGTTCTTCTGAAGATAACAGTACGTTTTGACTGTAATTTATTTTCTTCAAAATTACTTATTTTGCTTTAAAGTACCGCTTCAATACACTACTATAAAAAATGGGTGCTTATATACAACTACTACACTCTAAAAAGGACGAGGGTTGTACAACAGACGAAACAATAGAACACAAATTATGTAACAACCAATGCTAAACAAGCCTACATACTGCATTGATTGTGGTTGCAAAAACGTTCGCATGTTTTAAATAAGATTTTTGCCGATTATGTATTTTTTAAATTATTAAATAACACCAATACAACCCACGTCCATCAATTAATTTTTAACGATAAACAGAAGAGAAATATGATGACGTTTGAATTTGATCTACTTTGTCGATGACAGTGTCGTTAACAGAAACATATTTTTTAACAGTATGAATAATTTTTAAATAAAAAAAAATTTTGTTTAAAATCCTTTATAAAAGGTATATAAAAATGCCTCAAACGGGCTATCACAAACACATTGCAAAACGTTTTCGGATTAAACAATCCATCATCAGTGCAAACGGTTGTACATGCTAGTAGCCACCAAAATATATGGGTAAAAACCCTTTAAATGTTTTAAATTTGAAGTTGTTTTACATTATTAGTATTTATAATTTGTGATGGTTAAGTTACCGTTGGATAGGTAACATCAACAGGTCCTCGTAGACACTTCGTCTCAGGACCATTTTACTCATGTAGAGTCATACGCCGCCATGTTACCTATCCAACGGTAACTTAACCATCACAAATTATAAATACTAATAATGTAAAACAACTTCAAATTTAAAACATTTAAAGGGTTTTTACCCATATATTTTGGTGGCTACTAGCATGTACACCGTTTGCACTGATGATGGATTGTTTAATCCGAAAACGTTTTGCAATGTGTTTGTGATAGCCCGTTTGAGGCATTTTTATATACCTTTTATAATGGATTTTAAACAAAATTTTTTTGTGATATATGGTATACAGCCAGCTACAGGAACTTAGTTTCCTCGTGGAATTTTTAAATGATTGTGTGAATTTAAGAAATACATTACTAAACAAAGTGTATATAAAGTAGATTACAATTATTATGACACATGGTATTTACTCCCTATTTTCCAAATAATATGTTCTTGTAAAGGCATAACTTTGATTATTGGGTAAACCTACATTATACGATACGTCAGAAGAAATTAAAAAAATTACCATGTAATAAATTCACTGTTTAAATATATATTCCGCACTTGTACTATTGCAATAAATTATTAAAATCAATAAACGATAACTTGTTGAGCAGTGCTGATTAAAACAACAGAGCAGTAAAATGTTATTCATAAAGGTAGTGTATAATAAAGTTACCAGCATTTAATTGCAAAGCGGTCTTCTTAGGTGAAAAATATTATTACTTAAAATTTTTGTTATGAAATAAATATCCCAAACATAATACAAAAAAAGAACCAAATAAATAATTCATAAAATTAAATAGCAAATCTTGGAGACAAATGTGCGAAATGTTAACAAAATTGCGTCTTGAATATTAAACACTAGGCTGTTACTCTACTTTAATCTAAAAACGCCTTTAGACTACAATATTTTTGTCTACTTTCCTTAAACTTCCTACTTTTGGTATTAATGCACGTCATAAATTATTAATTGTTGTGTTATCAATTATTCGGTGGATTATTTATTAGCAGATACGGTTTAATTCCCCATAAATCCGACTAAACAATCTATAAATAGTTGTTAGCCAGTAAACCATAACAAATATTAACACATTCGTAGATAATATAACGGTTTTCCTCCAAAGATGTTCGTTTCTAAAGATTAGTCGACGTAAGTTGTAGAAAATGTCTAATCTGTGATTCATCAATGCTGTGAGTCATGTTAATCATTAATTATTCAATAGGACGATGAATGATGCTTCGATAATTAATACCTTTATTCGAAATCAGATACGGACTACACATTTTTAATAACGTTTTAATATTTTTAGTAATAGCATCGAAAATATTAGCGACACAATATATCGACTTGATGAAATATTTAAATTACAAGAGAGTGAAAAGAAGCCGAGATTCTAATAGAAAAACACATTTGCTTCGCAGACTTCGAAAAAGCATTTGATAACGGACAATTATGTGGAACGGTTAACACATTCAACAATATCCTTTGTAAAATGTTTTTCAAACAATTTATTTCCGAAGATTTTATACGCAGATGCTAATAGAGTAATGCCTCTATAGTTCTTACATTTCAGTTCATCACCCTTTTTATGTCACGGACATATTATTCCCTTTAGCCACTCTTCTGGTACCAATTCATTCTGCCATACAAGTACTATTAGTTTATGGATTGCTGCAACAAGTTGATCACCACCTTTTTTTATACATTTCCGAACAAATTTCATCAATTCCTTGGGCTTTATTTTATTTGAGCTTTAGTATGGCATTTGGCACTTCTTCTCTTGTTGGGTCTTCACTGTGTAGTTAATGTTGTAGATTTTGTTGATTGTCTATGTTGTAACCTCTTCCAATATCGTTTATATTTAGATGTTCGCTGCAATGTTGTGCCCATCTGTTAAGAACTGAGTTTTTATCATGTAGAATTTCACCGTTAGTGTCTATAAATTTTTAATCGTGGTTTAAATTCTCGACAGCTACTATTTAACCCTTTAACGGACAAGACGGTCCTGACCGTCGGTTAATTATCGGCATTCTGGGACAAGACGGTCATAGCAGTCGCTATTTGAATCGCTCTCAGAGTCAAGACGGTCCCGACCGACGATGAATATAAGTGTTTTCCTATCTATGAGAATGCGGTGTCCTATAAGAATACTTCTAATTTTGTGGGAATCCCACAGTAGTGCACATGGTAGGAAATCGGTGTAAATCGATATATGACAACACTCTATATGACTTTTACGACTGTAACTCCCTATTTTCGTTCATGATTGCAAAGCTGGAACGTTGTTAGCACAATAATACAATAAACAAGTTAAAAAAAATGGAATTCGGTAAAAAACGAAGTCATCTGCATTTATCAGAAAGCAGTTGCAGTTCTGATGATAATGGGGGAAGTAATAAGGAACAAAATGCTAATTTATCTGGAAATAGCGAAAGTTCAGATGATTATATTCCCAATACCAACACAGATGAGAGTAGTGGTAAGTACAAAATATTTACATAATGTGTATATACATAGATAGCAAATAACAAAATCCTATGTACATATAATATGTATATGTATAATTGGTGCAACACGAATATCACTTCTAGTAAAGTTATGCATGCATTTTCTGAATTATTTTATTTTATCAAATCAGACCTCAGATTTTACTGCCTGAAAGTTGGTTGTAGTAGAGTTGGTTGTATGAAAAAAAAATTTGAATATTGAATTTGTGTCTAACTTTTATTTATATTTTAGATAGTACTGATGATAATGGTGATGAACTAAGGCAATTACCAGCAATACAAAATTCCAGCAGGGATTCTGAAGAGATTGAAAATATAGATGAGGAAGTAAATGATGAGGAAAATTGGGTTGAAAATGTGATACCAATTCCCGAATTTAATTTCGATAGAGATTTAGCGGGTGTTAAACTTGATTTACCAGAAAATGTCACACCTGTTCAAATTTTTGAAATGCTTTGGACCGAGGAGATCATGAATATGATATTACAATCCACCAATAGATATGGCAACAAACTTACGAGAGAGTCCAGACCTCACAAAAAATATACTAGAAAAAGTGCGTGGAAAAACGTGGACCTAACGGAGCTAAAAAAATTTTTGGGTCTATGTATGTTGCAAGGACAAATAAAAATGCCATCTATAAGAAAACTTTTTACGAATGATCCATTATACTATTATCCTATATTTTCTGCAACAATGAGTGGGCGACGATTCGAACAGATTTTAAGATGTTTTAGTTGTGAGACAGAAAATAGAAACGGTAGGCTACATAAAGTAGAACAGTTACTAAATGGTCTACTTACAAATTTCCAGAGGGCGTTATCTCCTGAAGAAAATATATGTTTGGACGAGTCGTTATTATTCAAAGGTAGATTAATTTTTCGACAATTTATGAAGAGCAAGAGGGCCAAATATGGAATTAAATTCTATGAATTATGTACACCGGATGGCTTTGTCCTAAATATCGAAATTTATAGAGGTAAAGTTTTGACAGCATGTGATCGTGGTCGTGACCCTACTTATCCCCAACTCCATAATTTAATTCTTCGACTGATTACTCCATATGTAAATAAAGGACACCACATATTCATGGATAATTTTTATAACAGTGTAGGCTTATGCAAAAAATTATTACAGACGCAAACACATTGCACAGGAACCTTACGTTCTAATAGACGAGACAATCCAAAAGTTGTAACTGGCGCGAACCTAAGAAAAGGACAGTATATATGGAGGAGACAAGACCGTGTTTATGTATCAAAATGGAAGGATAAGAGAGATGTCTGTAGTATATCCACTCGTTACCATTCGACATTGATAGAAACAACCAACAGATTTAACCAGCCCAAAGTAAAACCAAAAGATTTAACTGAATATAATCACAATATGTCTGGCGTTGATCGAACTGATCAATTCATTTCATATTACTTATGTCCACGAAGGACCATTCGCTGGTATAAAAAAGTGTTGTTTCATTTGTTGGACGTAACAATTGCCAATGCCTATTTTATTTATCGAAAGGGAAAAGAAGACCGCCAAGAACGATGTATGAGTAGCTTAGATTTTAGAAATCATCTTTATAAAAAGTTTTATTGGTGTACCTCTTGACCAGACTGATGGCAGAAGTTATGTAAAAGTGGGTATTATACATGGAGGTAAACGTAAGAAAATGACTCGGAGGAATGATGAACAAATTAGGCATCCCATTATTAAGAAATGATTCCTGTACCTGAAGGATATAGACGCAAGAATTATTATTTACGATGTCGTCAATGCTCTAAAAGTAAAATACGAAAAGAAACATTTTGGCGATGTAAAGATTGTAATGAAAATCTACCATTATGTCCAGGATTATGTTTTCAAAAGTGGCACGAGAACTTAGACTAGCAAATAAGTTTTTTTATTTTGTTCTTTACAATTTCTTATACTGTGTGTTGTGTTTGTATTGTTGTGTATTATTTTATTGAAATACCGTATTTAATTCATTTATTATTTGTAGTTTATGTTCAATAAATGCATTTTGGTAACATTTAATATGACGGTCATGACCGTCTTGTCCAATAAGACCATTTGTATAACTCTAATGGGACAAGACGGCTGTGACCGTCATGTATTTTTTGTCTTCAATATGAAGTATTTTGTACTTTTTTGTCCCCACAGGTTAATTTTTAACCAATGTTATCACAGTACCGATAAATTTTCAAGTGTGTTTTGGTAATTGTCAAACATTTTTACGGTGTCCGCCAAAGGGTTAAGTATTTGTAATATTTCCTCGTTTCATATTTATAGAATAAACTTTGTATCTCATTGAGAGTGTTCTTTTCGTATTTCCCCTTCTTACGTCGATGGATACGTTTTTCCTTTTTTTCTAAGACGTCTATACTCTTCTTTTTTTCTCCATGTACAACCTGCGTCGATGGTTTTTGATATACCGCGTTCTTTCTATTTGTGTCGTCCCTGACGGTGTTGATGGTCCCTGATTAATTGTTAAAGTCGTGCCCAAGTACAAAAACATAGCTAGCTAATCAAACCACTCAAGGGCCTGGAGAAAGGAAAAGATCTTCAAAGAATGGAAAACGGGACTTACAATAATAATACCAAAAAAGGGTATAAAATGTATTGTAAGAACTGGAGAGAAATCACGTTTTTGAATACCATAAATAAATTAATATTCTTAAACTAATTTTCGAAATCAAATTCAGATTTTTGCTTTAATCTGTGCCTACTAAGAATTGCAAGGCAAAACATACGTTGATAAATATGTTAATAGAGACATGGGGAAGTCTATCTCCTCAACTAATCAAAAATCCTTTGATTAGAAAAGAAAAAATACTCATCTTTAAAAAAACAAACCAAATAACTTTTTACAATCGGATCCTAAATGAAGCACTAGCAGCGACCCAAGGACTCAATAATGTACATATCTGGAACAGATAACGACGACCAGCCAAATGAGTGAAGAGTATGTTCGCGTGTTTTATATTTTATTTAGTTTTTTTAAATGCCTATTTTTTTGTTAACACCAACCCTCTTTTATTACTTTTGGTATCATATTGTACCTATTATGCGTTAGGTTTTTGTGAATAAATTAAGGGCTTACGTTTGTTAATTCTTTTTATTGTTCATTTTCCTTAAAATTTTTTGTTTATTGACACTTACACTAATATACTTATCGAGGGGTTCGAGCGAAAACCCGATAACTAACAAAATCATTGTTCGGAGATAATCGCGATTAAAGATTTTCGTAACATTGAAGAGGTTTTAAAATCGTCACAGGAAGTTGTTTCAAATATTTGTTACAGCCAAACAGTAGAGAATTTAATGTTTAGTTAGAATAATTTATTTTTAGTTTAACTTATTAAAAGGTATTTACAAAAAAAAAAATAAAACATGATATTTATCGGGTTTTTCCTCGCTGAATGAGTACAACAATTCATTTTATTGGTTTTTATTTTGAATTTTGTCAATTATAAAATGAAAATGAACTGCATTTTATTCAAATAAAACAAATAATAATCTACATTCCTTTTAGGAAATTAAAGGGTAATATCTTCTTCTTCCGATTCTTCTTCCATCATTATGTCTGAAATTCGATCTACGACATTATTCCCTGTTTTTAAACTTGATATCATGCAGCTCTTCCGGAAAAATGTTTTCTTGGCATATCTTCATTAAATACTTTTTTTGCTTCGCTTATTGGAAGAGTACTTTTGTATTCAAAACTATACTAATACTAATACTATACTAATTCAAACCAATATCTTCTGATATGTTTAAACCACTGCACAGTATTACCGGCATAATCTACTATTCTGTTTTGCAATATATTTGCTGCAAGTGACTTTAAATCTAAAAATTTCTTATATTGTATTTCTTTTACCTTGTATGGGCCTATATTATGTTTCACATTGTCTACTGTCTTCATTTTCTGTTTTCTTGCTGTTTGAAATATATTTTTCCAGTAATTCATGCATTTACATATTTACTTGCAGATTCTATTGCCGAGTTCATAGAATCCACTTCCATATAAGTATGTCCTGCTTCTAAGAACTTTTGTTCTATAATTTTCAATTGGTCGATATTTTGTACGATTCACAACAGCAGTACGGCTATAAATTGATTACGATTTTGACCGCCACAAGTATCTGAAGAAATTGTTACATGCTTAACCTCAGGTCTTAAGCATTCACTTGAATAGTAATACATACAAGTTCCGATTTCAGAACTACCCTTTTTGCCGTTTTTGGGTAGCGGTGATTCCCAAATAGTAAGATTGTATACTAGAAAATTTTCTACGATAGTATAATTGACTAATAGATCCTTTGGGTATTTGTAAAATTGCTTGTAAATCCAATGTTACAGACATAAATGTCTTGTCTTTATTTGCTTTGTCTTTATCTATTCTTTTAGCGGCCTGACAAATTTCGTTTCTTTTTCTATATTCTTCGTAGATTATTTCAAGATTTTTTCTCTGCTCTAGATCAGACTTAGCATATTTGGCACAGATAAGACACTGGTCCTTTTTGGGCGTGAAAAAACTTAGATTAAACTCTTAACAAAAAATAGATCGATATTTACGTAAAGCAACAGGGTCTCGACTATTTTCGATGCAGTTATCTGAGTAAAACTGGTACATTTTTTTGATATTTAAAGTGGGATCTGAGTATTTTCTAATGGTCTCCTTTCGGGTATAATGAGATTCCATAACCGGAAAGGATTCAATATGACTTTTAACAAATTGAACATCTTCAGCCTTTGTTTTGTTAACTGGTTCCTGTTTGCGCGATTGTCTTCTTTAGAATAGCAACCAATAGAATTACTGTTAGCTACAGCATTTATTATAACATCTTAGGATATACACAGCGCTTTTGTAAAAAACTTTTGGCACACTGGAATCCGTTCGTTGTTAGCTAGTGGAAAAAAAACATTTCTTGCTAAATTTTCCTTCCTTTGTTTTGGAAGTTTTAAGGAAAAGTCTAGTCCTAATTTGTTTTACAGCTATGTTGTGTAAAATAAATTTTTTTCTAGATTTAAAATCTAGACTCCAGTAATTTCTACAGAGTTTGTTTCTATAATCTTCAGAAAACTTTTCAGTATACTTAAATTTACCTTTATCACAATTGATTTGCTGGGGTACCTTGGGAGCGCTGGTTTTGTTTTTCGTTATATATGTGCTCCCTTCTGACCTCCATTTTTTTCGCAATATTCAATTTTCATTCAGTAGGATTACTTTTACGCCACCTTTTCGGCTTTGTTACCTTACGCAGTACTGGTTATAAAACGTCTTTAATTATTAATGTCACCAAAGATGTAGACGTCTCAGAGTATAAAATTTTCTTACGTTAAACTTTTTTTTGATTTACGAGATCATTTTCAGATCCAACAATATCTTCAAAATCCAAAGATAACTCTGTGCAGTAGTTTGGATCCACGTCAGAATAATCACCTCCAAGTAAAGAAGTAGTATCGTCAAATTCATCAATTTTGTCGATGGACTCCTCAGCTTCTGAAATAAAAACCAAAATAGAATACTAATACATTAAATATTATTCTAAAATGAAGTCACCTGTGTTAAAATCATCATCTTCCAATGTATTTTCGATATACTCTGCTATCCGGCATTGATTTTCGTCTAGCTCAGAAGAAGTTTCAGATATGTTCTATTGCACATTCTTTGACATACAAGTAGGAATTTAATATTCACCATTAACGCGCATACGAGTAATCTGACGGCTGATGTGGTAATATAACTTTTTTCTGGTCTAATGTAAGCGAATGAATCAAAAAACCAAACGTTAAGAAAACATGAAGCTATAGTTGGATTTTAATTTCAGTATTTTATATGCCAGAAAATTTTCAATGCTAAAAAATTCCACAGAGTGATGCAAACTTTGAGAAAAAAAAAACATACTTTGATTGGTACACCCGGTATACAATGAAAATTTATCCGATTAGCAACATTATTACAGCGATATTGTTAAAGAATAAACATGTTAAAAAAATTACTGAAATTGGACAACAGGTTTAGAAGATACGAGACATCAAAAATGACCCATTTTTAAGGTGTCCGGTTAATTTTGCACCCCAGTACTGAATAATTTTAGGTCTTGACATCGAAAATGAATTTATTGAGATAAAGTAAATTTAAAATAAAACATCTCAATTTCACCTAATTACTCTTAAATTTAATGGATGACAATTCAAATAACTAGGAACTGTATAATTATACACATAACAAAAAATATTACTTCTTCAAAATAATGGTTTTTGGTGACCATTTCCACTAACATCTTACTTTGATTACTCATTTTACTAATTTATAAAAATCAAACTGTTTATTTCGAAAACAAGCACGAATCACAATAACAATTCAACATCAAACTATACATTTGTTAGAAAACGCAACGTCCATAATCAAGTCCAGATATGTGTGAACTAATCAGAAGTACCGACCCAAAAAGGTAAATCGTTGTACTTCGTGTAACCTAAAATTGATTTACTGGGTTTTCGCACAACAAAAATGTGCTGAAATTGAATAAAGTATAATAGTATAAAACTCTTTATTGGATTTTCGCATGAATATATTTTGTTAAAATTAACAGCTTTGTAATCTTCATATCCGATAAATGTATTTATATATTTTTAAAATCTTAACTTGCGAATTTCTTTAAAAAAGAAAGCAGTTAAGTTGTTCTAGCTTATTTTTCCTAGAACTGATTTTATATTTCAGACATTTATTATGAATTTCAATTTCCGATAAAATGAATTATCTGTTTTTAACTCAGAAATATTTCTAATAAAATCAGTAACTTTACATAGGAAAAGAAGATAAATGATTCTATCGGATTCTCATATTATAAATATGTTTGATTCAAAGTATTTTTATCAGTAAAGTTATATATGGGGTTGGTGTTATTTAAAAATATGACTTAACGGTTTTTACCATGTTTGGTTTTTATTAATTATTGTGCTTAAAAATGTTAATATCATTTTAAAAATTTTTTCAGTGATAGAAGACGTGTTTTTAATACAGAAGAAATAAAAATACCGTATTTCATAATTTTGTCATTTATCGGGTTTTCGCTCGAACCCCTCGTTATTTGTATTGTTTTTGTGCTTCATTTGACATCATAAATCAAAATGTTTTTATTTTCTTCTTTCTTTCTTTCTCCCCTTCCTTTTACCCTATCAGGGTGACGGATTTAGGCTAGCTATTTTAATTTCCATTTACCCCCCTCTTCCATTATTTTCTGTCTCCTGCCATTATTTTCAATTCCTCGAGTGATTTTTGTTTAAGTTTGCCCGCCTCTACTACTTGCTGTATCCATTTTTTCTTGGTCTGCCTCTTTTTCTTTTTCCGTTGTTTTTTGCTTCATAAACTTTTCTTGTTATTCTATTGGATTGCATCCTCATCAGATGCCCATATCAGTTTATTTGTCTCTTTGCTACTTTGTTCATTATCGGTTCCTGGTTGGTCATTCTCCTAATAGTCTCGTTGCTTAATTTACCCCATTTTGTCTTTCCAACTATCCTTCTTAGATTTCTTATCTCCATTGCGTTTATCCTGCTCTTATGTTTTTTCAGAATTGTCCAGTTTTCATTTGCAGAAACCACACTTGGTATCACTATTGTGTTACATATTTTTATTTTTGTTTCTAGTGCTAGTTCTCTTTTTTCTCATTATTGGAGCTAACACATAGTATAACTTGTTTGATTTCTTTGCTCTATTTGTTATTTTCCAGTCTATTTTTCCGTCATTAGTTATTAATATAATATTATACTTCCCAGGTATTCGTAAGTTGTGACTATTTCCAATTCTGAGTTTTTACATTTTATCTTTATTTGATTATCTTCCTTATCTCCTTTACCGCTGATTATCATTGTCTTACTTGTTTCCTCGTTTATCTCCATTTTTAGTTATTCTATTTGTTCTACCCATATATGTTATATATAGGTAGAACAAAGTTATACAAACAAACAAACATAGTTTCTGCATTTTATTCTCGGAATCTGCTATGAGTACTATGTCGTCTGTATACATTAAGGACTCTATTGTTACCGGTTGTAATCTATGGTAACCTATTATTATCTGTAGTTGATTGGTTCTGATTCTAGTGTTTCTTATCAATTCGTTCATTACTATTATAAATAGCAAAGGGCTGAGACTATCTCCTTGTTTAATACCTCTCTTCCAATTAAATGCTTCCGATCTTTCCCCTGTTATTTGTACCCTTGCTTTTACCTCTTTGTAAGTACTTCCTATAATTTTTATCAATGCATTAGGTACATTTATTTTCCTCAAGCATTTCCCTATAATATGTCTTTCTATCGTGTCAAATGCTGTTCTTAGGTCTATGATTGCTAATACTAGTTTTTCCCCGTATCTATGCTTTTTCTATTAGGTTTCTAATGATATATATGTTGTCATTTGTCTGTCTTCCCGGTCTAAATGCCGTTTGTTCTTCTCCCAATACCATTTCTACTTCTTATCCCAGTCTCTTCTCTATTATTTTCGTATATATTTTAAAGCATACCGATGACCGAAATATTGCTCTATAATTGTCGCAGTTTACATGTTCTCCTTTTTTGTATATTGGCACGATGATATTGTTCTGCCAGTCTTTAGGGATTGTTTGTTTTTCCCACGCCTCTTTATATATTTTCCATGGCCAGTTTATTCCTTCTTCTCCCATATATTTTACCATTTCCGGTTCAATTTCATCATCTCCACCTGCCTTGCCTATTTTTATATTTGATAATCCTTCCATTAAAATCGAAGAGTGCGACAGAAGATATGACCACCACAACATGCACAAAAAGATCAAAGAAATAACAACTAAAAAGAAAACCAATAATCCCCACCCTACACTAATAGACATATCAGACGACTTGAAGCTCATTGACATATGGAACGATTACGTAGAACGACTTTTTAACGATAAACGCAGAGCGACAGTGGACCAAGATTATGACATGACTGGACCCGAAATACTAAGGTCTGAAGTGGAAAAAGCCATTTCATCGCTAAAAAACGACAAAACACCAGGTACCGACAACATACAGAGCGAGATCATAAAACTCCTATGCGAAACGGATGAGCACTTCCTAGATTTTCTGACAGGCCTTTTTAATACCTTTTACAACAAAGGCAGTTTCCGGAGGAATGGCTTCGATCGACCTTTGTAGCCATACCAAAAACACCAAGTGCAAAACACTGTGATCAACACTGCTTAATAAGCTTGATAAATCACATTACCAAAGTTTTCACCAAAATCATACACAATAGAATATATAACAAATGCGAAGCAAATATATCGGAGTCACAGTTCGGATTCCGAAGCGCATTGGGCACAAGAGAGGCGATCTTCAGTCTGCAAGTTTTAATTCAAAGATGCAGAGACATGCACAAGGACGTCCACTTGTGCTTCATCGACTTCTCCAAGGCGTTTGACAAGGTCAAGGATCTGCGCATAATAACCAGTCTCTATTGGAACCAAAGTGCTGAGATAAAGATGGGCAACTTACACAGTGGGAAGATAGATATTAAAAAGGGTGTACGACAGGGATGCGTTCTCTCGCCGCTCCTGTTCAATATATACTCTGAACAAATCTTCAGAGAAGCACTGGGAGAAGTTTCGGAGGGTATCAAAGTAAACGGAGAGGTAGTCAATAATATTAGATATGCTGACGACACAGTTATTATGGCAAATGACTGCAACGAGCTTGAAAGATTCATGCAAAGCATACACACAGCAAGTCAAGAATATGCTTTAGAACTCAATATAACCAAAACTAAATGCATGCTCATCAGCAGAACACAACAACCTCCGATGCAATTGACATTAAACAACCGAAAAATAGAACAAGTGGAGACATATACATACCTTGGAACCACAGTCAACACAAAATGGGACCAGTCAACAGAAATAAGATCACGAATTAAAAAAGCGCGAAACGCGTTCAACAATATGAAAAAGTGGTTTACAAGCAAAATCTCAATGGAACTAAAATTAAGACTGGTCAAGTGTTATGTCTTCCCGGTCTTGTTCTATGGAGCAGAGGCATGGACCACAACGGAAGCCAACCTGAAGAAACCAGAATCCTTTGAGCTGTGGTAATATCGCCGTATTCTTCGGATATCCTGGACAGACCACATCACGAACGTGGAAGTAATGCAGAGAATAGGCAAAAGCAAAGAAATAATCTTCACCGTAAAGAAACAGAAGCTTGAGTACTTCGGACATGTCATGAGGCATACTAAGTACTGGCTGCTACAGTTAATAGTCCAAGGAAGAATCGACAGTAGGAGGGGATCGGGAAGAAGACGACACTCATGGATGCATAACCTGCGACAATGATTCGGACTAACACCGACCGAACTGTTCAGAGGTGCCGTAAACAAAGTCAAAATAGCCTTGTTAATAGCCAACGTTCGAAACGGATAGGGCAAAGGAAGAAGAAGAAGAATCCTTCTATTACTTCCTCTCTACTTATTTGCTCTAGTCCTGTGTTTTCTTCACCTTCATTGATTATATTGTCTTCCTTTATCACTTCGGTATCAAATTTTTCTCATAATATTCATTCCATTCCCTTGCTATTTGTTTTTGGCTTGTGTGTATTTGGTTTGAAGTATCTCTTACTGCGTTTATTTCCTTTCGTTGTCCTTGCCTTATGTGTCGTATTGTTGTCCTAAAGTTTCTATTATTTGTTATATATTCTTCCTGAAGTTCTTCTCCAAATTCTTTCCATCTTTTTGCTTTTGCTTGTGTGACTGTCCTTTTTACCAATCGCCTCTGCCTATAGTATTTTTCTTTATCTTCTTCTAATCCCGTTTCGATGTATTTTTCAATGCTATTTTCTTCTTTTTTATTTCTGTCTTCACTTCTTTATTCCACCTTCTTGTCCTTTTCAACTGTTTATTATATTTTTTGATTCCACACACTTCAGTTGCTGTTGTCTTTAATACTTCACTGCAAGTATTGCATCTTTCTTCCATTGTCCATGTTTCTTTTTGGCACTCTATTTGTATGTTTTGATTTTTATTATCTATTAAAAGGATTTTCACTGAGAATTTTATTTCTTTGTTAAAATCTGTGATAAATACCCATTTTTTTTTCAGGTGTTTGCTGCAAGAGAGATGTAGCTCCAGTTTATTTATTTTTTGTTACTTTAATTCAAAATGACTATTAATCACTATTAAATCACTATTAATTCAAAAAATATTGAGTTCAAAATAATCTTAAATATTGACTAAAAAAATAAAAACTAATAATAATAAAATTAACAGTTTTTTTATTTTCCCAAAATAATAAAAAATGAAGCTGCATCCACTTGTTCCGAATATTAAGAAAGGCTACCTTAGAAATATGTTTCTTTAAATACTAGATTGTGAACTTTCGTCAGACACTCGTATAACACCACAGGTGGTTGTTCTATTTTTATTAACAATAACGAAAGCCGCTAAGAGCCATTTAAAACAGATTTATATTGCAATGAAACATTTTATCGCCTTTCGATTATTAATCAAAAAAATTGTATATGACGTACTCAGAGATTGCGTGTTTTCCATAACAAAAATTGGCACCGCGACGCTCGTTCTCTCCATTTTTAGCCACGCTAAAGTTTCAAATAGCCTCGGGCAGCTTCGCCCAGCGCCCGAACTTCCCCGTGAATCATTTGTCAGTTTTGTAATTTTAGGTTTAGTTTTAAGAATAAAACTTTTTACAGTGGCATAATTATTTGTTGAGTAAGTATTTATGGAATAATTAAAAAGTATTCATTTTTACTTTGTTTGTTTGTTGAAAATGGAGCGATTTATTTGTAAATTTATTCTGGGGTGTTATTATATTCAAATATGTATAATTAGTATGTTGTGACGCAGTTTTTGGCCGTGATATTGGGCGCCATATTTTAATTTTTTGATTTTTTCAATTTATATTTCACTACATTTATTATTACTGTACTTGGGACGTTCTAAATTTAAATACACTCCATGTGTTGTGTTTTTGTTTACTTCACAGGTGTTTGACATTGTTTAAAACAAAATTTGTTTATAAACATTTTACTCATTGAAACTTTTAACAGAAATATCTATAATTGTTGCGTTAAGTCCATAAGTTCTTCAATTGGGACATTTGCATTGTGCCAAGGCCTAATTGTATTTTATAACTTTTTCTATTATCAGCTGCCATATTGTACCTATACATTTGGTTATGTATAATATTTAGAATCTCTTTTTTTGTGCTGACTCCCCGGAATGACTGTAGTGGTTAAATTAGAAGTAGCGGTACGCCTACCTCTTTTAGTATTCTCCATAAATGATGCCATTCAACTTAGTCGACCGCCTATAAAGCTGATTTATAACGAGTTATTAAATTCCTTTGATTTCTCGTTTATTTTATCATACTCAAAAGATGTTCTTCTACCTTTGGCAAATTTAGCCCACTCTTTCGGAAGATGCCATTGTAGGAAAGAAATCAGTCTCAAATAGTTCTCAATCGCATTTATGAAAGTTGTCTTTTTGTGTATTCTCGTAATTATAGATTGTCTCCAGTCATTAGGTTAACAATTACAGTGTGAAATGCCATATTGGATAGCTCAGGAAGTGAAGCAATTTTAGAATAAGAGTAAAAGTTCTTTTTCGATTTCACCATGTTTCTGGTGGATATATACCAGGTGTTGATCATGTTTATATAGATCTTGGTGATATGATCATATCTCTTCTTTGTTTCTTATTAGGTTTCCCTTGTGGTCGCCGACAGCTTAAATGCTGGCTTTGAAGTATCTTGTTATGTATTTCATTTCCTTAAAGGCTCTCTTGATTGATAGTTTTGATCATGGCTCTATTTTTCTTTGCATATATTATGGTAATTAATATATGTCAAATCTACGATCTATAATTTGTTGACTAAACCTTCTAATATTAATCGAGCGATTTTGCAAGGCGCTAGAAATCATCAAGATATAGAAAAGCACTATGGGAACGAAAAACGGGTTATATTAAATATAATCATCATCTATATTTAAATTTCTTGACTCACTATATGTGTTAGTTATTTGTCTTAACTGTACTTGGTCTGTAGGGAACTAGTAGGGTCTGTCTACTGATTATCATAAAGTATGTTTTTGCAATATAAATGTTAAGACTGGTCTCTCCAACAGTATTATTGGTTGGCACCATCTCTTGTAGCTACTTCATATAATATTGATAAGAATTCCGTTTATTTTGATAAATTTTTTATTTAGCTATGCAAAATATTTTCTACGTGTATGTTAAATAGAAATGAAGGAGAAAATAATGCAGCACTGTCTGACGTCTTTGCTTACTTTAACTTTTTCTGTAGATCGATCGTTGGTAAACTTATTTATGTCTATAATAGGTCAAGTCTAAAATTGTCAAAACTTTTTGGTTAACGATAAAGGAAATAAAGGCATCGTTTCTCTACTTATAGCATTTCCTCACTGAACGCGGAACAGAAAAGTCCTTCTTGTCAAACCATTTTTAAACCAAACTAAGTGTCTTCGTCGATTATAAATCCGCCTGTCAATTACCTTTAGAGACGTTTTGAGTACGTGGCTCATCAAACAAATTGGGTGGTGAACTTCGCAGTGAGTCTCCTTCTTTTTCTTCTTCACCGGTGTTCTTCTCCTAAATAAGGTTAATTTTGAAAAAGTCTAGATCTTTTACAGCAGAGCAACCAATTGTTTGATCAGATTTATTTTCAAAAATAGGAGTCATTAAAATTGTTTAAACTAGCTTAAAAACAATGCTTTGGTATGTATTAGGGCAAAGATCACGTATATTTAATTAAAAGATCACGACAAAAATATCTGAAAACCTTAAAACTGACTCAAGAATAGTTTACATCCTATCATCCCGAATATGACGAAAAACTTTCTACCTACCGAACAAACACTACATTCTACATCGTACACGTACATCCAGTACAGTAAGTCCAGTTGAATTGTCACGTCATCTTATATTTTCGTACGATTGTAACATTGTTAAGAATCTAAGCGATTCGACGCATATGCAAGATTACAGAAATAAAAAATCTGGGCATCAAATCAAAGTTTCTTAAAAATAACTTTTAAGAATAAAGCAGAAAATGTTTTTAATGCAGTATACTAGCTTGTTTTGTTTGAATTTTAACTCAGCGTAAAGGAAGCGTTATGAAACACAAATTTTGGACTTCTCTCTTTAATATACAGTGCGGAGTTGATATATTATGGAATACTCTTATTAATTTAGTAGCCTTCAGCTTGAAAAAAATGAAAAGTAAGATATAATGTCGTTTAAGTTTGATAAAACACAAAGAATTTTTGTTTAAGAGTGGAGCATTTTCGGCAAAAAGTTGTAAAGTTTTGACTATTTCTTGTTTTTGGGTTTAGCTCTGCATTGGATAACTTTAATTTAAAAAAAAAAAACATTTACTTGATGACGTTTCGACAAGTTCTGTAACAATTTTTGGCTGGTCGACTTGCTTTTTAATATTTGAAATTTTTATTACATTTTCTATTTCATGTTTTAATATATTTGGTCCGGTATAATCAGCTCCAGATTAGGTTTTCGTGTATTTAACAGCGTCATGGTGTCTCCTTGTCATTCTGATATAGCTTATCTGGAATCTCACCATTTTTTGTGCATTGTGAAGAGGTCCATGTAAGAGAAAAATTATTTCATGAAAAATTAGAGATGAATTTTAACTTAAAAAAATTAAAAAAGGGGGGTAAAAGAGTCGAGAAGACTGGAGTGACTTTTAGAGCACACGTGAAAAGAATGCCCTTAGAGAGAGACATAGGCAAACGAAAATTTTGTACGAAAAAAATTGAAGAACCAAGAAGGAGAGGTATAGTAATGACTACAGGACAAGGAAAATAATTGAATGCGATGCAGGTCAAGCAGTGGAGAGATGTGGCGAACACAACAGGAGATCGGAGGAAAAAATTTTGGAAAAGGCCAAAATCCAATATCGCTTTTAACCTCAAGGTTATACGTAGGAATATATGTATGCATGTTTTGCTCATATTGATAGGTAATGCTACGTTGTATGATTTTTCTATCAATTCCGTTAATACGAACTGTCATTTACTGATAATAAAATTTTTGTCTATATATTATCTAATAAATTAAATTCATATCATACTTTTCTCCAATTATACAAGACAACAGACAAAAACAATGTAGAAAGTGCTAAAAAAACCATTGCAAGTAGAAAACACAACATCCAAATATACATAATTCACCATTAAACGCATACCGAAAGTTTCTATAATAAAAAAAAAACGCGGAAAAAGCGTTTGATTTCCGATCGACAACGATTGATTGGATCATAAAATTGCCGTCAGATTCTATAATCCGGTGAAAATGTTCAGTTACATTGAACCTCAATCGATTATGGCACGAGTTTTATGTTTGACTTTGTGTTTGCCTTAAAAGGCGTTAACTTAACCAGTTGCCAAGGCCTGCTGCGTTCTACTGTAAGATGAGTTGACAGTCTAGTCGGTTTTTTCTATAAGATACATAGAGATTGTTTGAAATAATTCGAGATGCAATTTATCTTTAATATATTTTAAATTTGAGTTTGTTAAAAGAGTGATATCGGCAAATTTGGTTTGTTATTGTGTATAACTGGAGCTGTTGAAAGTGTAAGTAAGAATAATTTACATTGGTCACGACATATTTTCACTTCACCTTTACTTATATATTCTTGTTCATTCCAAGGATAAAGCATTTGATGCCTGATATGATCAAAACACTTAATGCTATTTAACTAATTGATTTGTATCTGTCAAATCGTAATCAGTATGCTCATTTAAACCAGTGTGATTCTAAACAATCTCTGATATACGCTGTCCCTTAAAGCTCGCTTTTGGGACCGTTATTATTTCTCATTTATAGTAATCTCAAAATAGTTTAAACTGTTTTATTCGCTGATGACACTACTTTTTATGTAAGCTTTTTCCCTTCTGAATTTGACGCTCTTGTTTACCAAAACTAATTAAAATGGTTTTTAACTAATCTTCCCTCTTTAAACCCCTTTAAATCACAAAGTTTTAATTTCAGTTTAAGAAATACCACTGATATTTGATACATTGGTCTACCAGAATATGCAACCGAGGCGAAGTTTCTGGGAGTACATTTGGATTTAAATCAAACCTGGGAACAACATATAGTTAATTTATCGAACTTTCCCTACAACTTTTAATTTTTAGGAATCTTGTACTAGTGGTTTCCAGGGAAACTATATTCGCAGCTTATCATAGTAACTTTCATTTCCTTCTAACTTTTCCTCTTATCTCCTGGGGTCACTTTTCACTCTTTTCATATTGATAGAGTGTTTGGACAACAAAGAAATTGTGTTCGTATTACCTCTAGGCTCGATTGTAGAGCAGACGATAGAAACTTCTTTAGAACTTGTAAAATTTTAACCGCAGTACCTATGTCTGTTGCATATTAAATAAAACCACAATTATCCAACTATTAACAAAAAATAGAAACAACAGTAATCTTATGCTAGAATAAAAACTTTTATAAATTCAAAGCAAAGCAAAAGTTAAGAGATACCTTAATGATGAATGCTTTTTTATTTCATTTAAGGAATATTTCTCCTTTGTACCATTATTACTAATAAACTCTTTATCTATAACGTAATGTTAAAATGTTAAAACACAGCGACTAAGATGGGCTAGACACATAAGTCGAATGGCAGACAATACGATTGCTAAAAAGCTAACGATAAAAACACCAGTAGAAAGAAGAAGATAGCAACACGTCGGCAGAAACCGTACATAATGGCGACGAATCTTAGAGCATACCAGGATCCACAGTGGATGGTCGAGCCAAAGATGATAATGAAACTATCTATCTGTCTATCTATCTATTTATTTTGATTTGTTCTTCTTATTCTAAAGCTTCCTATATTCTAGTGATGTTGTTGACCACATTGACCCATCTTATCCCATTCACAGCAGTTCGAAATAGATCAGTTGACGTTAGACTAGTCGATTTCCTAATAATGGCCAGCCAGGATATACGTCTACGTCCAGGGTCTCTCTTGCCTTCAATCTTGCCTTGTAGAATCAACTGTAGAAGACTTCTTACAACTTAGTATCAGGCCATATAGTATCCTTTGGAGCCCCTGCTTACTATCTGCTAGCGATACGGTATCGCCTGTACATCTAATATTGCTTATAAGTTGTCCATTTACTGCGATACCATCTTCTAATTCGTTCAAGCCTTCTCCAAAAATGTTCTATGTCTAACTACATTTTCGACTGTGACACGGACAATTCATTTTGGAATTGCACTGTTGATTTTTGTTGGTAATATAAGTTTGAGACTAGTTTTATATCCTCACCATCAAGTCCTGATGTTTTTAGGATATAGATTAGTTTCTAATGAGGTACTTTGTCAAATGTCTTCTCAAAATCAATAAAACATGCATATACATCTCAGTTGACATCCCTGGCTTTCTGTATAACAACTTGCAAACTAAAAAGTACTTACCTCGTTCCGAGTCGTGCTCTGAATCCAAATTCTTCTTCTTAGGGTGCCTGTCCGTTCTGAACGTTGACGATCATTCTGGCTATGATGATTTTGTTGGTTGCTATACGAAATAGCTGTGTTGAGGTCTTTCTATACCATGCTCTCAGGTTAGCAAGCCAGGATATTCTTCTTTTAATTATCCAAATTGAACTTCACTTACTCTTTCTTTTAATTTGGTGTACATACGCGAGTGAATAGTAGTAAGTAGTACGTTAAGTACATAGCTCATCAAACTAATTAATCGATGTTCTTCACATTTTCTAACATTAGCTTTTTTGGGAAGTGGAATAAATATTGATAATAGCCAGTCTTCTGGTAAGTGACCAGTTTTATATATGTTATTGAATAGCTTCGTAATAGCTGTGATTTGGTGCGCCTCTAATAGCTTTAAAATTTCACTATACACTTCATTAGGTCCTGGCGGTTTCCCATATTTAATCCGCTTAATGTCCATAGTTCTTCTTCTTTAAGTACCGTCTTCCAATCGGAGGTTCGATATCATCATCACTATCTTTACTCTATCTACTGCTGCTTTGAAGAATTCTATCGAACTGCATTTAAACCAGTCTTAAATCTCCTTCTTTCTATACTCCTTCTTCCTCTTATCTTTCCTGTATTATCAGCCTTAGAAGTTCATATCGCTGTCCCCTCATTACGTATACCAAATATTGTAACTTTATTATTTTTGTTGTGTTTATTATTTCGCATTCTTTGCCCATTTCTCGCTTCCGTGTTAGTTTTCTTCTGTGTCCATGCTATTCTAAACATCCTCCTGTAACACCGCATTTCAAAGGACTGTAACTTATTTATGTGTTCTTGCTTCAATGTCCAGCTTTCAGGTCCATGTTGCAGTATCGAAAACACGTTGCATCTCAGTACTCTTACTCTTAGTTCTAATCTAAGGTCTTTTTTGCAGAGAATTGTTTTCATTTTTACAAACGCATTTCTTGGTATTTCTATCCTGGCTCTTATTTCGGTTCTTTGATCATTATTGTCTGAAATCCAGGTTCTTAGGTATTTGTATTTATCAACCTTTTCTATCGGTACATTTTCCAAATGTATATTTGTTGGTATATTTGTTTTCTTTGTTATTATCATGTATTGGTCTTAGTTACTTCTTCGTTTTTTATTTGTGGGCTGTAGGAATTGTCTATTTCAGTCGACTGCTTCTTCGACTAATTCTTGCATGATTTCTTTCCATCTTTTTAATTTATCTTCAATTGTAGTCAAAATATTGTCTACAACTATGCATGTATTGCGTATTGCGTTGTTTTCTGTACTTCTTTACTCTGTGTGTGCATATAGAAATCGTCATGTTTGAGTTGTAGTGTTTCAATTTTCGTACATTTCGGTTTGTAGTTTAGTGTTTATTTAGTCGATTTGTTCATTCTGTTAATATTTTTATCTGTCTATCAACTCTTGTAATATCTTTCAATCTTTTGAGAATTTTTTCTTCGCTGGCCTGGATTCTACATTATATTTTGCATCAGTACGCAGCTATCACATGCATTTAACAGAGCCATTCTCTAATAAAGTTTGATAATTGTATTGTTTATTGTCTTTGATTTTTATTATGTGTGATTTGTTTGGAATATATACTAAAACCTGTTAATTTTACCGTCTTATATCTAACATGTACTTCGATCACAACAATAATTCTTTATCTCTGATAATTAACATCATTTTCAAGTTGCATATAAAATTAGCAGGAAGAGGTCCTCAAAGTGGTTCGTTTTAAATTTAAACTGACATAGAGACCCATTTACTGCATGACATAATGCGTCTCTTCCAGGAATCAACAGAGTATGTTCTGGCTGGACTTGGGACTATTTTAAGACGTGTCAACTGTTTTACCTAACACGCAAATGCACTCGACTTGAACCCACTTACGACGTCGCCGTCGCCTGATGATTCATGGATATTATAATTACTTGTAATTGCTGTGGACAGTCTGTGTTTTGTTATTATAGCGAGAAAATTGAATAATTATTTGTTGAGTCAACATTGTTGATTTACGGAAATGAGAAGCTACGAAATATTATACAGGGACTGTATACTGTTTACTTAACCAAAATACAACTGTCACGTATATGCAATTCTTGCGTGACGTCAAGCCTGCGATTTTTGAGAATATTCCTATGTTAAGCAGGGCAGTCTATTTATGAGTTCTTTCTAAATTTTAAAAATCGTTGAAGTTTCTTGTAGGTCAATATATTTATTTTGCACCAATGGTTCTTGTAAGATATTAATAAAAATAATTTAACAGAGATTTTGAAGAAAAAAAAACATTTTATTGCCTAGAAATGAAGACAACAATGTCATAGGTTACCAACCAATAATTAATGTAAAAAATACGGGCGGTGTATTAACTTCATTGGCCATTTTTAAACAGGGGGGCGACTATGACGTTTTTGAAGAACGTTTAGAGCAATTTTTTTGGTAAAAATTTGATTAAGGTTCTCGAAGGGTTGCTGTTTTAATCACATTCCTAAGTTAGGAGGTGCTCAAAGTTTTCAAGGTCCCAAGCTGTTACTCGAATATGCAGATGACACAGATCTCGTTGGAGACTCCATTCTATCCACGAAAGACATCTTCAATAAGGTGGAAGGAGCGACAAGTGAAGTCGGGCTGAAGATGAATGAAGAGTAGACGAAATATATGTGTATAAATAGAACGACACGAAGAGACAGAATAGGACAAAACGTGACGCTCAACACCTTTAATTTCGAAAGAGTACAACGTTTTAAGTATCTGGGGGCCGTAATCACAGCTAACAACGATGTTACTGAAAAAATAAAAGACAGAATCCAATCTGCAAACCGCTGTTTATTCGCACTAGATCAGCTTATAAAATCAAGGAGGGTAATTTTTAACCTGTTAAGACAAGGACAAGAGTCAGTAACGATTTGTATCTGAAAATTAAAAACCAGGTAACACAATGCAATTTTGGGGGTAGATTATACCGGGTCAAAGATAAGTTTATGGTGTGCATAAGGCCAGGGCCAATACTATATACCATTTGCAAAGAAAGTCCTTCAAAAAGTTTGGAAGATTTTTTAAAAAATTTCTTTGAATAAGGAAGTAGCATTAAGGGAACAAGGTACCAAAGTTGAGGTTAACAGATTTTAACAAATTAAAAAAGTGGAACCCCGAGTTGAAAAGAAAAGAAATAGTGGATTAACAGACGAGCATGCAGAGGTAAAGTGTAATTATTGCATAAAAACAAGTCATACTTAAGTAAGCGTAAATATAACAAATTTACTTGCAAAACATTTTGGTAAAAGAGGTCGCGTAAGGTTACATTTTAGGTACCTCTATCCTCTATTTCCTTAACCCTCTTTACAGGCCTCACTTCATCGTCGTACTCCAACGCAGGTCTCACTACACTCTTGTATTTCTTTCCTTTTGGAACTTCCAAATTTTTTTAATCACAGACTACCCCAATTCCAACCATTACTATTCCTCCAAAATACAAATACTCCGTTTTCGGCCTACTAACCATAAGTCCTCTCTCTTTAATAGCCCTTTTCTAAGTCTCCAACTTTCTCCCTCCCTTCCCTTCTATGTGAATACATTCCTAACAAGACTAAACAGGTAGTGACTCAGTAAAGAGCCTTGATCTTACACAACCAGTCAATCTTACACAACACCAAGTCCTTATCTTGGTGTCCGTTCCCTCATAAATATACTTCACGAGCCTTATGCACTTCTCAGGAACCTTATTCTCTCTCATAGATCTTCACAGCTCTTGTCAGGAACTTTGTAGTACACCTCCTTAAGACCTGTAACTTCCAAATACAGCTCTCTTTTCTGCTCGCCGTATTTCTCTATCTATCAACTGTAGCAAAGCAAACAAGGCACGCGTTGTTCCCTCCCTGGCATAAAGCCAAATTGTTCTTCTATCGATGTCTCCCTTCTTAACCTCTGCTTTACAGTTAGCTTCCAAATTTTCATTGTGTGCGACATTAACTTTATTACACTCTATAGTTCTTACAGTACTGAATGTCCCCAATATCTTTATACAGTGATACCAGCATGCTCTTCCTATATGCATTAAGCATCCCTTCTTCCTCATATATCCTACTCATCATTTGCAACAAGAGATCAACCCCTTCGTCTCCTAGAGTCTCCCAAATCTCCCCAGGTTTATTGCCTCTTCTTTTGTTATCTCCGGTATTACATTCCTAATTGGAATCCCTCGTCCTCTGCCTCTTCTCTGGTATTCTTCATTTAGCAACTTTCTAAAGTACTCATACCATCTTAGCTTTATTTCAATATCGGATATTAAAACTCTTCCATCCGCTCTCTTAATCTGCCGCACGTGTATCAAGTCCTTTGATGACTTGTCTCTTACTTTAGCAATGATGTATAACCTTTTTATCTTCTGCTGTAAAACCTATTACTAATTCTACACACTATAAATCAAAGATTTTTCTTTCAATTTTTCTTGTTAGAATCTTTCAGTATGTTAATGCTGATTCATTGGTAATTTGCGTTGGGGACTGTCATTAATCAATCAATCTTTTTGTCTTCCTTTATCATGTGATCTTTTCAACTGGCCTTCCTTAACACTATTCTGGGTAGTATATATGCTTACATTCTTCGTACATGACTTTAACATTGACATCGATTTCCGATGCATACATGCTGAGGAAACGAGTGGATGACTGATGTTGTTTTATAGAGATTTTCAAATTAATAGAGAGAATGAAGAGATATTAAAGTTTTTTATAGAAAAACTCTAAGGAATAACTTTAACAACTACTGAAAAGAAGACGTTACATTTATAGATAATGCTTTAAGAAATTTAATAAACTGATAATACACTCAAGATGGATGACGATAGATCGTCAAGAAGGTAATTAGATGCAGGACTGTATATCAAAAGGGGGACTACGGAAACGACACCTGGAAGGGCAAACCGATGGGTTTCATAGCGGCGCGTAAATGATAATTTAAGCAATTAAAAAATGTCAAAAAGTTATTCGTGTCCTAATTTGTTCATAAATTAATGATTACCCGGAAAGTATTAAAAATTTGTAATTTATGCCAGACATTATTAAACAGTTTTGCTAGGACAACTAATACAAACTCCCATTTACCATTTTGGATTTGTCTCTAAAATAAATAAAACAAAAATACTTTTTACTTTTATTAAAACTATCATAAACTTATCACTTATTTTATAAAACCCTGTCAATGAACACATTACTAAAGACCTAGTTATTTCTACATTTTATTGATATTTCTTGTACTACAACTACCACTACGATTCTGTCTGACTCTGCCATGTTCCTTTTTGCCCTCACTATTAAGAAAATTTTCATACTCTGGAGCTTTTTTTGGATTATGCATCTTGTCTCGCTGATATCTATTCCCTTGTCTGTGTTTTCTCTGCGAATGATTGTTTTTGTTTTTGTTGTGTTGGTACCAATAGTTTTCTTCCAACAGGTTTTCGATATAACGTGTGCTTAAATCTTCTGGAGTATTTGTATTTCCTAATGTATCGTCGATTGTGGGATCTGGTTTTTTAAATTTCGTAAGAAGGCTTTGACGATACTTTTGTGAATCATCGAAGAAAAAATCTAGCTTATCGTCGTGTTTGTACTTCTTGGTGTATTTGTTAGAGTAAGCATGGTGGGGTTTCTTTTGCTGTACTAGATCAAACTCGTTGTCTTTTTGTCTCTTTATCTTCTCCAAGTCCCACTGAAAACTGGTGATATCGCTTGGTAACTTCCGCTTGCCGTATATTAATTCTTCCTTCATTGGAAGCTCTTCTGATGATTCTTTGGATGTACTAGGATACAAATCAAACTGTACAGGTTCAGACTTCATGTCTAGCGTTACTAGATGCTTATACATATTAGCAGGTGCGGCACCTTGAAACTGATGCAAATTAGAAGCTGTTGCCAATGGTTCCATCGTACCATACAACTGGAGATTGTTGAACTTTTCATATTCTTTGCGTGGTACTAACAATAGTTCCTTAGAAGGTCTAAAGTTGTCTAATGTGTCATAATGAGAGGGTACTAGGGGCTCCTGTACGCTGTCCTCGAATATATTATCAAAATTTAATGGCTTTGAGGTGACTACGTGTTCCGACTCCCGCCTCTTTAGTTTGTAGGAACTTGAAGATGACAAGAATATTATAAAAATGGTTATGATTATCTGAAACAAAATAATTTGTGTAAGTTTATTTGTGTTACAGTGAAAAAATGGAAAATCAAGAAAGGTAAAGTAGTAGAAAGGTAATGCACTTAGAGAAGTGAGGAAAGAGTTAGTGGAAATGGAAACAAGTTCTCTAACAAATACGTTTAATAGAATTATAGAAGTGTGATCGGCTCCATAAATTGTTGCATTGTTGTATGGTCCTGTTCCATATAACTGCTAGGATTATAACACAAATTCTCGCATAGTATTGCATCCATCGTTATTCTTTAATGATGTTTAAGTGGGCGAATAATTTTTCTGTTCTATTCATTTGTTTTATCATTTTTTATGACATGCACAAATAGCTAAGAAGCTTGAAGCCTTTGAACTTTTGATATATCGGAGAATGTTGAGAATTCCATGGACTGCCAGGGTCACCAATGAGGCAGTGCTGAGAAGGATGGGTCGAGACAAAAATTGTTGAGAACAATAAAAGCACGCAAGACTGCATAACTTGGACACATACTGAGGAATGATAAATATAGTCTTCTGCAGGTCATCATTCAGGGTAGAGTCGATGGAAAAAAGGGAATAGGTAGAAAGACTAAGTCATGGCTGCGAAATATTCGAGACTAAACAAACATGACTGTAGATGAATTATTACACGTTGCAAAAGACAGAGAAACTTTGAGAAATGTGGTCGCCAACCTCGGTTAATTGGGACGGCATAGGAAGAAGATCATTAAAAAAAAAACGTTTCTCAAGCAAAAGAGATAACAAATAATAAGCACATTTAAACAAGAATACCAGACAAAAATCGCAGAAAAAAATGTGTTTTCTTAATAATACCTTCACAAAATAACCTCGGGAGATTTTTAGGCTATAGATAGAAATAGAGGACGTCTAAAGACATACAAGATATCTTCAGAAACAGAAATACAAACTTCAGAAAGGTATCTGACCTGATATAGGTAAATCATGCATATACCACATTTACACGTTAAAACAACTTTTAGAAAAGAAGCAAAAAGTACTGATATACATATATCACATAATACCAATGAAACTAACGAACCAAAGAAAGGAGAAAATAAAGAATTAAAGTTTATAATAAAAAGATATGTATAAGATTCCAAAAAAAATCGAACTCGAATTTAAAACCGTAACTGAAAGTAATTGAGGGAGAATCCTCTCCGCATTCCATGGACCCTTATCAGGGCTTGCTCTCTCCATTGGCTGCGATCATGTGCCATATGGACAGTTTAATGTAGGAATGTTCCCACCTGAGTCCTTCATTTAGCCTGCCCATAGTGTTTTGAGATCTTTGTCTTTGTCTTCGGTCTTCTACCTTTCCTTCTACTACCAATAGTTCCATTGTTCCCGTTCTTTTAGCTAGGTGGCCGAAGTAAATTAGTTATGCTCGGTTTACTTTTTTTAATAGCTTGTCTTTTATATGAAGTTCTTCCAAAATTGACAGGTTGGTTCTATGTTCTGTCCAGGACAGGCGTAGAATTATTCCATTTCGAAGGGTTCGATCTTACTCCTATAGAGTGTTTTGTGGGTCTATGTTTCAGCAGGGCATTGAGCAACCTCAATTTAGTATTTCTTGTTATTGTTTGGTCTTTTCAACTTTTAATCAATTTAGCTGTTGCGGTTTGGGCCCTAGTATATGCTTAATTTCTGAGGAGGAATCGTCATTGTTGGTTATCAAGGAGCCCAAGTATACAAATCTGTCTAGTACTTCGAAATTTTCCACTTGGTTTATGTGAGGTAGATTATTATTTGCTCTCTCTGCAATCATTATTTTTGTTTTTCCGGTGTTGATCTGAAGTCCCAATTCTTCGCTTATTCGGCTTAGTCGTTAAGTGATGGTAATTTAGACTTCATTCGCTGCTGTAAGTATAAGTGTATCATCTGCGTATTGCAGGTTGCTGATTTTTCTGCCTCCTATAGTGATTCCCTCATCCCATTCGTCTAGTTTTTTTTTAATATAGATAGTATGCAGCTCGGTCCAGTTCATTTCTTTGTTTTAAACGCATCTGAATATATTCCGTGTATTTTAACTTTGGCTGTTTTTATCATACAGATTTCTTATTAGATTAACTAGGTATTTAGGTACTCTCATCTTATCCAAGATACTCTAGAAGAGATCCCTATACTAAATCGAAAGCTGTTGTGTAATCTACGAAACAGAACAGTATTGGTATGTTGTGTTCTCTCTCTAGATTTTTCTACTATATGTCTGGTGTTCAGTATCTGCCCCCGCGTTTCTTTTCCTGTTACGAATCCGCATTTTTTTTTGGCTATCTCCGAAAGTGGAAAGTTCTTTAGCCATTCATTCATTATAATATGTAGCAGGATTTTGCTTGCATGGGGAATAAGGACAATAGTTCTGTAATTTCTGCAGAAGGATAGTGATCCTTTTTCCTGTGATCAGGCCATTCACCTGTGATCCTTATCATGTTTTTCATATCCAGTATTACGTCTACGTCAATCTCGCCCATTGCTTTTAGAGTATCCGATGGTACGTCATCGATATATTGGAATCTTTTGTTTCTTAGTTAGTTGACAGCCTTCTCTACATCTGCTCGTAAGATTATTGGTTCTGTCTCTCTGATTGCATGTTTCTTATGTTCTGAGACTGGTGTATCTTTAGAAGTGTCTTTATATACTTCTGAGCAGTAATTTTTTCATGTCTCTGCAATGCTCTTTATGTCGGTTTTTACTTCTTCATGGCTTAAAGTTGTAGCTTAAACTCTTAGGCCAAATATTTAATTTTTTTAAATAGGTCATGACTTTTATGGTGGTTTGCATGTTGTTCCAGTTGCAGAGGACGTACTAGGACCAGAAAGTGGAAAAAAAATCACAACATCCTTGGCTGTCTGAAGAGATACAGGAATTATTAAAAGAAAAAACAGACTGGAAAGATGGCCAACTGGGCCAGGGGGACAAAGAATATGCTGGTGTATGTCAACCTATGGATGAACAGTACGGCAAGAGATGGGACCTTGCGGCTCGGTGTTACTCATTCAATTGATTCCTGTGGTATGCGACAAGCACCGAACATAGATAGATAAAAAACAGTTTTACAAGAGATGGGAGAAACTACTTCTTTTTTGAAAGAAAAGATTGAGATAATCAACAAAATTATGAGTAACCAAAATCTAATAAGTCGAGGGTGTAATTTTAAAAACATGAATGAATGAAAGCTACAACAATAATTTATAGCTAAAAACTGAATTTGAATGCAAAAAAAACTTAACTTCAACAAGTAGCTTCAAATTATTTATGAAAATAAGAATGAACTGAAGAGTAACATTACGTAGAACGTAACCGAACCAAAAAGATCTTATGAATCTGACAAAAGAAAAAACGTGGCATATCAAAAAGTTTGCATAAATAAAAAATGATTGAAATAAGATCGTTATATTGTAAAGTTGGAGAAAATTGAAGAAAGTCGCCTATATGACCCAAAAGACCAAATGATGGAGATGGAATCTGTTTAGATTCAAGTCTAAAAGTATAGTGTTTACTCAGAATTTGTTGGAAAATGAAAGGGAATGTTTGGCGAAGGAGGACGATTATTGAAGTTATGGAAATGTATGAATAAGTATCAATGACAACCATTGCTAAAAGACAGAGACTAAGATGGTTAGGTCGTATTGCCAGAATGAAGCTTGAAAAACAACTAAGAGAATAACATAAGGCTAAAAAACATTTTATAGCCACCTCTTAGTTATTAAGAACAAGAAATCGTCCTTTATTAAATGATTTTAAAAAACTTGCTAACTTAGAGTTTTTTTATTATTTATCACAGCAATAATGATTCACTTTAATTTGTTAACTAAAAACAACATAATGAACCTCATATACATGTTAAACTATAATGAATTTGACCTTACGTTTAAATTTACATACAATATGACATAATTAGTGTGAAAAATACTGATTTGAATGCTAATATTATTACCAGATACAGTTATATCAATAACCAGTGCTATAAAATAACTATACTGATTAATAATTAGGTACTATTATACATTAACAAGACAATAAAAATATACATTTGTATCATCTGAAAATCGAAAAGTATATTTATAGACCAGATAAATTATCAAGTAAAAAGCCTTTTTCGTGACACTCTTTGATACAGATATCTATATCTATATGAACTGCTTTTGATAAATTTAGGGATAACAAAATGCAATGAATAAAATATGTAAAAGATTAAATGCCATTTTTTGCTTATAAACAATATATAAACAATGTGAGAGCGCTATTTCATTTTAAATACTAAAGGTGAAGACCTTAGGAAAAGTGACACAATTTAACTGAAAAATCATAGAAAATCCTTTAAAATGGGAGATTGTAAAGTTATTTTAGTTAATGTTTTGCTTAATTATTGCAAAATAGCTTCAGAAGTCGATTTTTTGAAAATTATTAACAACTTTTCTAAAAATACAAAAAAAAACTTTAATTTCACGTATTTAGAGACAATATCACATAATATTCAACTATATAAGTTTTACATTAGAATATAACAAACCGGCATATCTATGTGGACTTTAAGAAGGCATTAGGGAGATTTCCTAAGTCCTCTATTGTTTAACCTGATTATGGATAAAATAATAAAAAAAGTAAGAACTAAAAAAGAATACCAAATGGAAGAAAAACAACTTAAAATATTCTGCTATGCAGACGACGCAATACTACTCTTTCAAAGTAAAGACGATTTACAACGTATGCACTTTAATATAACCGCCAGAAAATTTAACATGGTAATTTCCTCAAAAAAGACAAAATGCATGGTAAACAACAAATGACTAAATGTAAATTGGAGTTGTTACGCGATTTAAACGTATGCACTTTAATAACCGCCAGAAAATTTAACATGGTAATTTCCTCAAAAAAGACAAAATGCATGGTAACAACAACAAATGTACATAAGATGTAAATTGGAGTTGTTATCTGTTGTCATTGATAACAGAGGGGTTAACTCTAATAAATGTAATCTATAGAGGATAGAGTAGCTTATCAGAATCTTATAACTTCAGAACTGAAAGAAGTAGAACATCTAAATGAAAACGCTGTTGAGTTTTCTTTTAAAGATTTCTTTTTTAAATTATTATAGTTCAAAAAAAATCGTCTGGCTAATTGGTCTTTACCAAAGCCATCTAATTAAGTAAAAAAAAAAAATTAAAACGCATTAGACATAGAGGTGACAAACATGCGAATAAATAGTGCGATTCGAAACTCTCATCGAAAATATAAGGAAAAGGGAAAAACAAGATGGATAAACTCACTCAAGCTACTAAAGATCTTATAATCAAAAGAAGAGAATTGAAAGAAAAATACACAGATAATTGTATGACACTTAGACAGTTAACCAAAGATATCAAAAAAACCATTCCAAAAGATGTCAGAAATTACAACACTGAATAAATACATAACTCAAGCCATTGATAAAAATAAAAGTTTAAAGGTTCTGCGCCAACAAATGACTGAAGGATCGAAAAATATTTGTAAACTTGTAATTAAAAAAGGAGAAACTACAACAAATAGCTAGCTTAGCAACTAAGAGCAATATTTTAAAAATTTCTCAAGATTTTCACTAAGAATTGTATAAGCGAGAAGAACTTCCAGATCCTGATCAAAATCAAATACCAAAAGTTCAAAATGTAGGCTCAGAAGACATCCCAGATATCACAACAGAGAAAATAAAATCAGCTCTCTAGGAGATGAAAAACAATAAATCACCTGGAGAATATGAGATAATCATTGAACAATTTAAAAAAGGAGGAGGAACGTTAGTAAATTTGTTGAAAAAGATGTTCAATGCTTGTTTGACAAGAGGCGTAACCCCTTCCCAGTGGCATAATACAATAATAACCATATTCAAAAAAGGTGACATTTCAGACCTAAAGAACTACAGACCTATTAGTTTGCTTTACCATACATACAAACTATTCATGAAGATAATAACATAACGGCTTGTGAACAAACTGGATAGTAACCAACCTTGGGAACAGACTGGATTCCGCTCCAGATACGGAACAAATGATCATCTACAAGTTTTAAAAACGCTAATAGAAAAGTACAAGCCTATCTTTCTTATATTCGTAGATTATAAAAAGGCGTTCGATACCATAGAGATCATCATAAAATGCTTCGAACATTGACTACCGATATATCGCCTTGATTAAAAGTATTTACGAAACTTATGTATAGGTACAGCTTATGTCCGCCTTCATGAAGATACCAAGAAGTTTCGAATAGAATGTGGAATTAGACAGGGTGATACTATCTCCCCTAAATTATTTACAGCTGTTCTTGAATATATGTTCAAGCAAAAGAAACGAGGGGATAATATGGGAATTAATATAAATGGGGAAGATCTGAACCACCTAAGATTTGCCGCTGACATCGTTTTAATATCTGATAGAGTTAATAAAGCTACAAAAATGCTGCACACGCTCTATAAAGTGTCAAAAACAATTGGTCTTAAAATTAACACCTCAAAGACACAATTTATGACCAACCTTGTAGTCAGCGGTAAAATTCTGATTGAGAGCCATAGCATCGACCAAGTAATAGCTTACAAATATCTAGTGCATGAGATTCGCTTAGGCCGAGATAATTAGACAACTGAAATACAAAGAAGGATAGGTCTCACATGGGCTGCCTTTGGAAGATTGAATAATAGTTTCAAGCCTATTATCCCAGTTTGTTTAAAAAGAAAGGTTTTTAACCAGTGCGTTTTACCGGTTCTTACATATGGTGCAGAAACACTGACTCCGAAAAAAAGAACAATATATAAAATAAGAGTTACACAATGCGCTATGGAAAGATCAATATTAGGTATTACCATCAGAGATAAAGTACCAAACCTAGAAATAAGAAGAAGCACAGGAGTCACAGATGCAATTGAAAAAATAGCCATGGCTAAATGGGCTTGGGCCCGACATGTTGCCAGATTAACGGGTGATAGATGGACCAAAAAGATTCTGGAATGGTGACCAAGGCAAGAGGCATATCGAAGCCGAGGACGACCACCGACTAGATGGACGGATGATATCAAGCGCATCACCACAAACTGGATGCAAGAAGCTCAGAAATAGGTGGAAAATATTACGGTAGGCCTACGTTCAGCAGTGGATAAATATAGGCTAATTGATGATGAAATTGGAGTTGAAAGGTCAGATAATAGAACATGAAAACGATGAAACGACAACTTACTGGAGACACATTAGAGTCATGTCTATATAAAAAGAGAAGAAGAAGTTTCACTTAACATTTATTGCAAAATTGAAATTTTTTATCGCAGAAAGCGTTTATTTACAACGTTATATTGCGTAAACTATTAGGTCTATATAAATTCTGAAAGGACCAAATTGACGAGAAGGGCCTATTTTATAAAATTAAATCTTTTTACAATTAAAAATTTTATGTTAAATATTTTGAACTAGGTTTACAAAAGTACTGTGATTTTAAGCTTCTAAACATTTAAAATAAGTCGACTCATCAACATAACATATGTAGAAAGTTAATTTTCTTTATTCGAAATGTTGGCATTTTACACGAATTTAAAAAAAATATAATGTCCTACAAACGTTAGAACCCGTGTTAGCCCTTTTTTTTATTTCTCGATTTTACTATTTCAAAAACTGAATTCGTAAATTCAAATTTATAAATGTCACCATATTTTCGGTTCTAACCGACGGAAATTGATGTTTTCGTTTTAATGTGGGATACCTTAATGCTCAGATTAGCAAACTTTAATTGAAATTTATTTAATATTTCCAGCGGGATATCAAGTGAACAGTAGTGAATACTTTCAAGTCTAACATGAAAGAGAGTTTTATATAATATACATTCTGAACGCAATTCGTAATCACAGCTTAAAGTCCACCTTAATAACACTATATAGCGACCTCAAACTCGCAATCTACAACCTAAATCAGATATGTAAAAATTATCACCTAAAAATAGCTGAAAACAAGACGAAAGTTATGGATTTTAAGAAAAAACAACCTGTACGATCCAAAATATTGATAAATAAAGTGCCCCTAGAACAGATGCCACATTTTAACTTTTTAGGGTGTGATATAAGTTACGAATATGTAAGAGATATAACAAATAAACTACATAGATATCAAAAGATATGGCACTAAAAAAATATATAAAGAACACTACAAAATGAAACAAGTAAAGAAATAAAAATGGAATTCTATAAAGTGATGGTACCCGGAGAAGCAGCCAATATTATCATACGGATGTGACACTTAAGCACTTGATCACACAAGAAACGACGTCATAAGGGACAAATTGATTACCTCCTCAATAAACGAAAGAATAAATAAAAATTAAGTTAAATAAAAACAGAAGAAGGCTAATGGAAAGAAGACGAAGCATGCTGCAAGCCCAATCTTTAAAATGCCCAATTCTGAAAAAATTACAACCCTGACAAACAAAAAAAAAAACACAAAGAGTTACAGTAGAACAAACACGTAACATATCATCAGATTACTGTACGATTTAGAAATTAAAGGACATTGCCTTGCATTTATAAAAAACTTCTTATATAAAAGGTATATGCAAGTTACAATAAATGGTAATTTGTTGTCAAAAGTGGAATTATAAAATGGAATTCCTTAGGTTATATATAATTCCTGTTATAAGTCCTACTCTATTTATAATTGCCATAAATGATCTTCTACGAAATTTAAAACTTTCACTTAAAGGCCGCTTATATGCTGACGATCTCGTAATATTTGGTCAAAGCAAAAACTTAAACAACATTTATAACTTGCACAGAGTTAGATTATGAAAAATGGTCACAGGAAACTGGATTTATCTTTTCAACAACTAAAACTAAATATATAGTATTTTCTAAAAACAAAGTCAGTACACCAATATCATTATATCTATTCAACCAATCACTACAAAAAAAAAGATTCGTTAAAATTGCTAGGAGTTACTTTTGACAGAAAGTTGAATTGGAAAAAGCATATCAATAATCTAACATGTAAATGTTACAGAAGACTAAATTTACTAAAAATTCTAGCACACAAGAATTGGGGTTCAGACAGGAGTACATTGTTAATTATATATAGAACTATTATACGATCACAGCTAGACTACGCGGCTATAGCCTACGACTCAGCATCGAAATCAATACTTAAAAAGCTCGACACTATTCACAACACCGCACTCAGAATATGTCTGGGAGACTTTTGTACAACACCGATTGAAAGTTTTTACTTTGCGAAGCAAATGAATTGTAGTTAAATGACAGAAGAGCTTACCTTAGTCTAACGTACGCAACAAAAATTAAGGATAGCGCAAAAAATGCTGTCTATAGAAATACTTTTACTGATAATTACCCAAACCTCAATGCAAATCACCGTTCTGTTAAACCTTTCTATAAAAGAATAAAAGACCAGTTGCATCTGTTTGATATTGTCATACCTGAATGTCTTCTATACACATATGACCATAATCCACCTTGGATTCAAAACATGCCATCATATAACTTTGCACTTACATCATTTGATAAAAACTTCACTAATCACGATTTAATTATTTCCCATTTTAAAAAAATCCTTAGTCGTTATAATAAACAAACCCAGATATATACTGATGATTCAAAATCATCCGAAGGCGTGGGAGCGTCTGTAGTAACTCCAGAGAAGGTCCTTAAATTCAAACTATCTAATGTTAGTGCTCTCTATACAGCTGAACTGTATGCTCTCTATCGCGCCATAGAACTAATCAATCTGACAACAAACTGCAAATATATTATCTTAACAGACTCACTTAGAGCCAAAAACCCGCTGTTAAAAAAATTAAAACGGCCCTTCTTCAGGCTTATATCAATCATAATGAGATAAATTTCATCTAGATCCCATCCCATATAGGAATAAAAGGCAACGAAACTGCTTCCCATAGTGCGAAAGACGCGATAGTGAGTGACGTTTCCAAAATCGTGAACACATCGGTATCAACGGATATAAAAGCTTTTATAAAAAAATCAATCTTAAGAGTGTGGAAAAATAAATTGAATGTGTCGAATTCAAAATTAAGACAAGTGAAACCCAGCATAGAGACATGGAATGTGTTACCTACGCCAAAAAATAATAATAACGAGCCTCAGACTCGGACATACTAGGTTAAAGCATGATTACGCGAACCGCCGCAATGTGAAACGTGTAATACGACACTAACAATAATGCACATATCAACATACTATATGAATGTCCCGTCTACAATCAGCAACGAAGTAACAAGATACCAGGAACACTTCTAGAAGCTCTAGGTGCAGACTGTAACATTAACAATACTCTGAATTTCTTGAAAGACATTAATAAGTACCACAATATTTAATAAACCAAATTGTAATACAGTAATTGTACCTATTATAATGTAATCCACTAATTTTTCGCTAATAGCCATTTGGTCGATGCGATTTTCTAAATAAAAAAAAACTCGTAACATAAGTAACTAAATACTATACTATGTACTTGTAAGGTACAAAATTGGACTGTGAAAATATAAAAATAATCTGAAAAATGCAGACAACAATATACCGATCTTAAAATTATGGAAGGAAATGAAAAAATAAAACTATCAAATTATTTTGATAACTCACCCATCGTGTCATGGTGCATAGCTTGGGAAAACTGTGAGATGAAGATAACGCCGAAACAATTTATAGGTTTTGATGTGATAGAAAAAAGTTTCTTTTAATTTGTGTTAATTCGTAGTATTAGTGTGAAAATCGCCCGGAGAAAGAGGTAATTGCACTTCGAAAATTGCTGGTTTTACAAATGTGTAGTCTTCCGTAAGATAGTATCTGGTATTTAACTTCTTAGTTGTGATCATTGGGTTTAATATTATTAATTTATTTTAAAATACTTTTAGTACTTTAAACGACAATGAAACCGTTATAGTAAATGGAACAGACAAAAAGTATCATTACAAAGCCTAGATGGCACTTGTGTATGTTTCTTTTGTTGTTTTAACATAATATATCACTAATCCACAATACACCACAAAATACCCCTCTAATATATTTTTTGACATTAAACTCGATAATGATGAACGTAATTATCATCTTATACGTGCAGTAGTATCACAAGGAAATGTACTAACTAGGCCAAAACTTGTATCTAATTTATACAGCTGATATCTCAACAACCAACTTCGCTGACGATGTTGCGATAATATTATTGGACAAGTACTCTCTAGAAGCGTTAGGAAAACTCCAGAACCATCTTTATTTGTCTCAAGATTGACTTCACAATAGAAAAATTATAGTAAACACTGAGAAATTCTAAAAAGCAATAAAATAAACATCAAAAATCAACAAATAAACTGGCTCATTGGAAAAAAAATCAAAATTGACACTAGAGAACAAGCTAATAATAAACCTATACAGAGTGTTCCAAGATAATTCACGAAGTAATGAATGTTTTTATTTGAAAATTGAGAAATGTCAATAACTGGACCTTCTTCTTCTTAGAATGCCGTCTCCCTACGGAGGTTGGCAATCATAATGGCTATTTTTATTTTAGAACTTGCTGCTCTAAACAAATCAATCGATCTACATTGGTACCAATCACGTAGATTCTTTAACCATGAGTTCTGCCTTCGGCCAACAGATCTTCTTCCTTGAATCTTTCCCTGTATTATCAGTCTCAAAATTTCATATTTTGGTCCCCTCATCACGTGGCCTAGGTATTCCAGTTTTCTGGTTTGTATAGTGGTGATTAGTTCTGTTTCTTTACCAACCCTCTCCAGTACTTCTTTATTTGTAATTCTATCAGTCCATGATATTTTCAATACTCTGCGGTATAACCAGAGTTCGAAGGCCTCGATTCTTTTTAAATTACATTTTTTTAATGTCCAAGTCTCAGCTCCATATAATAATATTGAAAATATATAACAGCGAATGGTACGTAGTCTGATCTCCAAATTTAGATTTTTGCACGTTAGGAGTGGCTTCATTCGTATAAAAAACTGGACCTACAATACTATAAATTGATGTATACGAGGTGTATGAGATCTTTAAGACATCTGTGGCGCTGTGACGTCATTACAACTAAAGAAATAAATGTATGAGATCTTTAAGACATCTGTGGCGCTGTGACGTCATTACAACTAAAAAAATAAATGGATCATGGGGGTGAAGGTTAGGTAAAACGAAAGGTTTTTTATTCCAAATTCTGCGATGTACCACAATGAGGGTATTAATGGTAATAATTACGCGAAATTTCTAATTTAATGGCGCATTTTTCATCTCCAAATTAACCTGTAACTAGCATATTTTTATAGTTTTTACAAATTCACAAGAAAAGCAAATTGTCCTTGAGATTGTATTTAAATCGTTTCTTGACAATTACAAATAGTTACAGCTAATGTCATTTCTTGGGTTCACGTACTAATGCGCTCATTGTAGTTTTAAAACAGAATTTTGAAATATCGAGAATTCATATAGTAGTAAAAATTCCTTCCCTATACATACCTAATCAATACGTAGATATGATGTTGATTTATGATGAATGTAGGAAACATGCTTGAAATGCTCAAGCCTTATATGGAACGTTTTCCCTAAAGAACAACGCCGTCTTATGTAAGTTTTGCTATGGTTAAGGAGAAGATGTGGGTTTGGATCTAAGACTAACCTTCATCGTCATAATGCAAGTGATGCTGCAAGATACTCATTACTTTTTAACTAGAATTTTGTGGAGTGATGAGGCCGTTTCCATAATAATGGGATTGTAAATTTGCTTTTATACTAGTTGCTGAATTAATGTTTGGTGTGGGTTATGTAATTGGCGTTTAATAGGTCCGTATTTTTTTTTTGAAGAATATTTGATTGGTCAGAGATACCTGAATTTTTTGAAAAATGAGCCTTTGTTACTGGATGATATTTTCTTGCGCAAAAGAGGAGTTATAGTATAGCAACAATATTATGCACCCCCACATATCAGCGGCATTTTAAGTAATTGTCTTAATGCCACATTTCCAAAAAGATGGATTGCAACTAACGGACCCGTCCTCGCCTGTGCTATCAACTTTAGATTTTTTGTACGACCTTTTTAAAAGGAATTGTTTATAATAAAGAACCTACAGATGTAAACGATTTAAAAACTAAAATAAGACAAGTGTGTAATAGGCGAGAAATACAGAAAACTTAATTGGAAAATAGGTGAAAAATACTACGGAAAAGCACAAGAATTTTGACAAAGTGGGAAGGTTATTAAACTTATACAGTTGTGAGACACAATCTCCCAGCAGCCCCGGGAGGATACCGAGTGCATAACACTTTGTCGGTATCTATACTTGAATTCATAAACAGCAGTATTTTATTGCGATTTTAAGGTTATTACCTATCATCAAAACGGCGTAGGTGGCTAAAAACTCAAATCCAAAGACCGATAAGGTGCGTCTGTATTTTTTGGTTCAACAATATTTTTTTTATTTATGTATGTCTCCTTTTCAAGTTCTTTTTGTGGAAATATTTTATTTTTTAAATCTGAGGATGGACGTAGAATAAAAATTGCGTGTCAAAAAAGGCAATAAATATATCAATACAATGTAGAAATTGTGCATTTGAATATTATCAACCATATTCATTTTCATATATTTAACTCTTTATATTTAAAATTTAAAACATTAAAAGCTTTTTAACATATTTTATGTATTTTTAAAAACATTTGTTTAATATTCAACACTTCTAGTAAGCAGATAATAATAACACAACCTTCTATATACAAAGTGTTTCCAAATTAATCTGAAATATTTTGTGAGCAATTTGCCACACGACTTTTCTGCTCCAATTGTTTAGGTAGCAGAACACTACAAGATTGTTAATCTCCGGGACACTTTATTTGTAAAAAGTGGCATCATACTACTTTACATATAGATAATACACAAATCTCACTTTATAATTTGTGATGTGGTAGGAACAGGAATTTTCAAATCGATCAACCTCACGGTTCAAGTTATACTACTCCATTCACAAACTCCTGTAAAAATCTTTCAGTAGATGAAGATTCAGTAGTCCCCTCAGTACTCTCTATGAGTTCACGATTCTTTTTGCAATATCAGAAAATAATCAGCATTGTGTTCGAGGAATTGTGCTTTCACGATTATAAAAGATAAACTAATTGGTACTATTTTTTTTTCTTATTTCATTTATGTTCTTCTTGCTGGTTTGCCTTGTTATTTCACTTTAACTCAGACTATTTTACGGCATAATTAATTAACTGGTATTCGCAGTTAATTAACTAATCGTTAGTCTATCCGTATTCATAACTTCGCACTTATTTAAAATTTCTATAAGCAGAACAGAGTAAAGACGAATTGAAGAGCCAGACAGTAATTATAACATCTTGTAAACAACTTCTAGTAAAATTTTATATACAGAAAAATTTTTGAATAGAAAATTTTTTATATAGAATCATAAAATACTTCCATTTTCGACTGTATTTTTTTAAGGAATCTCGTAGCGGAAACTCCTCGTATTGGGTGATATTAAAGTTTATGGATTTAAATGAAAATTTAACATAAAAAAATTACTTTTTTCCATAGTTAATGTTAAAGTGTTGCTATAACAACTGTTTTGAGTAGATAAAGTATCACCTTAACCGCAAGGGTAGATAAAGTGACACTTTAACAGCAAGAGTAGATAATAGTATATTACAGGGCTTCCCAAACTGTGCGTCGCGACGCCCTGGGGCGTCGCTGCTTTGTCCCAGGGACGTCGCGTGTAAGCGCGGGCTTTTAATATAGAAAATATATTTATTTGATTTTGAATGAGTATAAAATATATGTATTAAAATATTATCAAATAAAAAATATAACATTATGTCGATAGACCTTTAAATTATCCGAAATTGAAAAAGAATAGCAAACGTAGTGAAGAATCAGGCGAGAGCGGTAATGTTAATTTAAGTAAAAACGAAGAAATATGGGCAATATGACGGCCAATATTTGGATTTTGAATTTACCTGCATTACTAAATTGAATGTAGAATTTCCACAATGTGTTGTTTGTCACAAATTTATTGGCGGCTGAAAGTATGCTTCGTAATAAAGTCCTAAACTAAAACGGCATTTGGAATCTACTCACAGTCATTCACAAGGTAAGCCAAGAGACTTTTAGTAAGAAAATTTCGAGAGCTACAACATTAGACCACGGCTTTGGTTTCCAGAGCATCAATTCCGATCAAAGCATTGCTCGCTTCGTACATGATAGCTTACCGTATTGCCAAATGCAAAAATCCACAAACGATCGCCGAGCTGATCTTATCTGCAGCGGTTGATATAGTAACAGTGATGTTTGGAGAATCAGCAGCTAAAGAAAAAAAATTCAAACAATACGATTAGTAGCTGTATTCACGACATGGCAGCAGATATTAATAAACACATTGTGGGAAAACTTTCAGGTTTAATTGTCATTCAACTGGACGAGGCGACTGATAGTAATGATGATGCTCAATTGATATGTTATGTACGGTACACACAAGAAACAAATATTTTATGCTGTATTAAAAGTTTTATTACCATTTTCGACTTCGTACTTGTGCGAAATGGGATTTTCTACAGTTGTAGTAATTAAAAACAAGTACAGGTCAAATATAAATTTAGAAAAAGAGTCGCAATTCCCAAACTAGAACCCCGGTTTCATAAGCTGTGCTCAAAAAAGCAAGCACATCCCTCACATGAACCAGCTAGTTACATACATAAATATCCCTTTGTGCCTGTTTTGATTTCATTTTTAATTTCTAATACAAAAAATTTAAATGTTCAAATAGTGTTTTTGTTATAACTCTAACCTGTTACTAGGCTAGTACAGAAATTGGTAAGTGTTATTGGCGGTTGGGTTGAGGGGGCGTCGCAAAGTCCCAAGTGCGTTACAGTACGAAAAGTTTGGGAAGCCCTGGTATATTACATAACGAGAGTTGTAAGAAGCTTATTACATGCGAGTAAAAAGTAGCGCGCGAGCCGCGTAGCGGCGAGCGCAGTAATTTTACAAGCATGTAATAAGCTTACAACTGAAGTTGTGTACTATATTTTTTCTACGAATATTTTCATTTATAAAAATAAAAAGTATAACAAGTATAACAACTTTTATTTATTTAACAAAATTCGGGAACAATTTAAATTAAACATTTATTTATAATAATTAATTTTACAATTTTGGCAATTATTTGATTAAAATGAGTTTATCGAATAGTGAAGGGATTAGTTATGGATTGGCGTACAACAAATAATGTAACTTCATTTTCTGAAAAGCTACTCTTGGCCTATTTTGGAGAAAGCGCTAAGAAATTTAAACCATCCTCATTATGGGCAATATAGGTATTCTATGCTAAGAAGTTTTATAACTTCAAAAAATAATGTTAATATTGAAAATTACAGACCTTTACATACACTGAAAATACCAATATTCAAAAAGAACACACCGTACAGTTTAGAACGTCTACGTCATCTCACTATTCACCACGTATTATTGAACAAACCGCCAAATTCGGATAAGGATATATTTATAAATAATTGCGAATTTTGTTAAATAAATAAAAGTTGTTATACTTGTTATACTTTTTATTTTTTTAAATGAAAATATTCGTAGAAAAAGTATAGTACACAACTTGAGTTGTAAGCTTATTATATGCTTGTAAAATTACTGCGCTTTTTTAACTAACTTTTTTTTAAATAACTTTTTTACTCACATGTAATAAGCTTCTTACAACTTATGTAATATACTAATAACTTTTTTTTATTCAATAAAATTTACAAATTCAAACACATTAAAAACAACTGAAATTTTACAGTTAACGTTATTTAGAAATATCTATTTTTGGAGCATCACAACTTGTACTCGTTTGCTTAAATACTTGATTCGAGGTACTGGATTGATTTTCTGGTCCGCCAAGTATACACTTGGATACAGCAATCTTATTGCTTATTGACTCTTCAATGTAAGATTCTGCAACAGATTACGATTTTCATCCACCTAAACGTTTAACTTTTACTAGATCAGCTCCAGAATTTGCGAACATAGTAGCTAAAGAACGACGGAAACAATGCCCCTTGTACATTTCTGAATTTGCAAGTTCCAAAAAATCTTCAATCTTCTTGGGGATATTATATATAGTGTTAATCCCCACCGGTTGAGTAGTGCACTTTTGCTGTCGGTAATTTACAAAAAACTTACTGTGAGGCAATATACGCAAGGCAATATACTTTCTCACAATTTCGAAGAAACTCAGTCCACTTTTCTTGTCAAGAATACAAAACGACCTTTCCTGCTTGGTTTTAGTATCAGATAATGAAACGATTACCACCGATTTGCTGTCGTCCACGTTAAACACTTCTATTTTGAACAATTCATCGGACCTAGTCGCTCAATGCACACCAAAAATAGCAATAACCTTCATCAACAAATAGACGTCATCAGGAGCTTCTGTCAGAAATTTAATAATGTCATCTGACTCCAGGATTTTGGACTTTTTAGCTTTGTATCCTGCACTCAGGCTTTTTAGTAAGGTGGTTAACTTGCTGAATTTAGAAATGTCACAATTTTCATTTACCAATAACTTACGCTTCAGCATCGAATAATACGACCATAATGACGATGGCATCGCTTCCTTCGACTTTTCAGAAAAATACGCCAGTATACAAGTATTTTTTTACTCACGCCATTGATATTTTTAATGCTTTTCCACTTTTTAAAAGACTGGTATTTCTTCTCATACATCATCCTAGATTTGTGTGGCAACAATAAACTTTCTGCTTCCAACGCTGCATTTTCTACATCTGATGGCAGGTTTTCCTTTTCTTGTGTCAAGTCTTTTCCGCCCATTTCGTATTTATTCACTTTGTACACAAAACGCAACAATATTCTCCGCAAAAACCAAAACATAACATTTGTTTGACATTTGTTAACAGAGTAATTCATATCCCTAGCAACGGAGCAACACAATTGCGATTTTGTGCTAAAAATTACAATTTTCTTTGAAATTATATTTTTCACCTGAACTTGACATCTTGCTATAGAAAAAAATGTTGTATTGCACACGACGATAAAATCGCATTATCTTCTCGAGCATAATTAGCGTTTCGACGCTAAAAAACGCTCTCGAAGATAAAGTACAATTTTATCTTCTTGTACAATAAATAACTATTATATGCATTATGACTTAAAAACATTTTGCTTTAAAAACTAAGGAGGGTGGACTGGCACCTTCTGTTTAGAGTTTAGGCTGACGCCATTTTTGAGGCAATCCATGTTTAAGACTATAAGTTCTTGTGATTAGTTTTGTCGTTATTGCTATATAATAGGGGATTAAAAGTAAAAAATAGCACACTCACCGCTGTAACTCTAAAATAACACTATCAGAGCCTCTACGTTAGTACTAGACTTAAACATAGAAATGGAAGCTACTTAACGCCAGGGTTTGCCAATATTCAGTTTTTCCAAATATAAAAGGAGAGGAAGAAGAAAAATAAAGAGATTTATAAAAAGTTAGTAGGTTTCAGTGTATATGCAAAATAATTCATAGTATTTGGTTAATAATAAAGTTTTAACTTAGATTTTAAACTTTTAACCCCTCATATATTCAGTGGCAAATCCAGCGTTATTAATTAAAGATGACTGAAAACTAAATAATTTTATAATCTTTATATAGAATTGAAAAAATATAAATCACTTGGTTTGAGTGGAATCTAAAACTTCGCTCGTTGTCAAAGGGAACTGAGATACAAAGAAGCACGTTGGCCGTTGTAAGAGTTTTCTTTTTAAGTGTAAAGAAATATTAAATAAAACTTAATAAAGTTCTCCAATTTAATAAAGAGTAATGGAGTTCTGTTGGTGATTAATGGATTGAGAGTATCTTACACTCGTCAACTTTCATTACTTCTGCTTACTGTCATCTAATTCTCTTCATTCTCTTTTTCTTACTATTCACATATTATGGTTTCTGTAAATCATGAAAATATGTCCAATTTTCCCTCTGGGTATTAAGAGGTCATTCTCCAGGATTGCCTGTTACCTAGCCTTCAAACTTTGTTTTTTTTTTTGTTCCTTTCATGTCTCACTTTGACATTCCGAACGTCAGTTCATTGGTGTACCAAGGTACAGGTTGTGGTACACCAAAGTATCTTTGATTCTTATCCATTTCTTATATTGACGCTCCTCCAGAGTGCCCTCAAACACAACACAAATTTTGTTACAGCGAGCAGATCGCCCTCATCGTCAAACTTTGATCCACCGCTTCATATATCATATATAGATTACGACAAAATGTATCAGTTATCATACTTGTTTACAAGTACTTTTAAATCTTACAATAAATTGGAAGCTATTGGTCATTACTTTGGAAACACCCTGTAAATTTTATTCTAAACTCATTTATCAAACTATTTCATGCTTTCAAATAGTGTAACATTCATATCTACGAAAATTTCGTGAGTTTCTTGTAAACATTAATATATTTTAAAAGTGACAGTGTTGAATGGATTAGGTGTTATGTAAACTGGTCATGTATAATTTAGATTTTTAAAATAGGTTATTCTTTCGTTCGAGAATGTTTCGTACTTTGTTTCTTTTTAATAAAACAAATGTTTTGTTTCTGTGAGTGCAAAAGTTTCAATATGGTGATGTGAGTTTATCAGATTTTAAATAGTAAGAATAAAGAATTTTCCATAATAATAGAATAGTATTGTAAAGGTTTTTGCAGAATCTGCTTCGTTTTACGTTGATAAATAGACGCGAATAATCGTTGAAAAAGATTGAGCTTTAGCCTTTAACAGACCCGAAACTTTCTCTAAACTGTCAGGTAGAATAACCCTACATTTTGACTAATGTTTATAATGTTTACTTCACTCTTCTTTTTATCTTTTTAACGTTTCTAATCATTATATACACCACACACAGATACTATACTACTACTATATAGTTTTTATTTGTATTCTATGGTATATTCATCCATTTTCAATTAATTCTTAACAGAAAATAGCATGGACAACATCCAGATATGTGCAAGTGCCCCCTTTACATTTAGTCATAACAAAAGTTAAAACGAAGTCTCACTAAAGTCATCATCAGCATCATCATTATATGTGCCTTTATTGCTATGCTGGTTCACCTTCCCTAATTATATTTCTCCATAAGTTCCTATTTTTTGGTCAAACCCATATTAATTACTTTATCGACATGTCCTGCCTAAGCGGTTGCCCCCAGGTCTTCTTTGCTTTTACTCACCTACTCCTCCCAGGAATCTGCAGACCAGCAAATCTTCGTATTGGATCCATAACATCTCGACATTGAACATGACTAAACCATCCTAACTTATGCCCTCTCATTTTGGCATAAAATTGCCACTTCTTTACTTCTCCTAATATACCTACTTATTGTAAATTTTATCCTTTTTTTGTCACTTAATGTATTTATCTAAAAATTCTCATTTCCGCCACATGCATTCGTTACTCCTTTCTTTTTAACTGTCCAATATTCAGTTCCATACGTCATAGCTGGTCTTATGCCTGTTTTATAGAATTTTCCCTTCTGTTTTATTGGAGTTTTTATGTCACACAACACATCACTGTCTTTCTTCCACTTCATTTACCTATCCAACTCTTATTTTACTGCATGCATCTGCATCTATTTCCCCATCACTCTGTAATACCGATTATAACTACTTTAAACCCTTACTTTTCACAATATTCTCACCATCCGTTTTATTTGTATTAACTCCATCTTTAAATGGACGTTGCAAATATTATGTTTTTTCCTACTAAGTTTAAAACCTTTTTTATCAAGAACCTATATCTACTGTTCCAGTTTTTGTTCGAAGTCGATTTTACTATTTTCCACTAATACTACATCATCAGCATATATTAAGCACCAGGGAATGTTACCCTGTAGTTATAGAATTAGTATATTAACTACCCTACACTAACTGTGTATTGTGCTTGTTCTACGAAGTATTAAAAATAACATAATTCCTCGTAACAACAAAAACATAAACAAAAGAAAAAAAATTACGATAAATTGCTTAGTAATATTGACGTTTTTACCACTTAGTGGTCTTGAAGTTTCTCCCAGATATAAATTGACTGGGCATGCCCAGACCAAGTACTTTTTTTGTGTTCTAGCCTTGGTGTAGAACCTTTAGTTACGCAATTACATACAATATTAGTGTTCATTCATTCAAGATTGTACAGGAGGACACTTTTCATGCTTAGGGGTTCATCAAAGCCCCTTCATTATAACAAACAAGACATAAACCACGGTTAGATAGGTCGACAACAAATAGGTACACATACAAAGAAAATATCCATTTAAACGAATAATTTTTCCGAAAACTAATTGTCGAAACCAAATTCAGATTTCTGCTTTAATCTGTGTCTTCTAAGAATTGCAAGGCAAAACAGACATTAATAAAGATGTAATTAGAGACATGGGGAATATAAAATTACATTCCACAACATATCTCCTCAACTAAGCAAAAATCCTTAGCGAATTGGTTTCTAGTACTCATGAAAAGTATACCGAGATAAAAGGAAAGACAGTTATTATTTGATTTTCACGTACAGTGCGTTTGTATATCCGCTTATACGTATTTCATCCTAAAAAGAATCGACGGAGCGGCTATTTACGGCTCTGAACGTGAAAACAATCTTTCCTGTCGTAGTAGAAGCAACACAAAAAGGGCTTCGATATGGATGCAATAGCGACATCAGGGTGTCCCATTTGAAATATTGAAGATGCATTTTATTGTGCATTCCCTGTATACAAAATTTGGTCTGTTGCTACACTGTTTGACGGTACAGATAAAATAATACAAATTTAAGACGACTAAACAATACTAATATCAGGATAATAATTGTTTCAGGCAGCCTTCACAGTTTGTTGGTACAGGTCAGGGATTTGGAACGTCTCCTCAACCGTTCATTGTTGGACACATTCCACCAGTGAGGCTTAAAAATCAAGTAAGTACATATGATTAGTAACAAAACACAGCTAGAATTTACTTATAATGTACAGTGAAAAAAAATTATTAGATACATAAAAACAACGTTGATGAAACAAATCAACAAAGAAGGGAAGATAGCAGACGGAAGACCACAATGTTTAGATTATTCATAAAGTATTCTTATTTGTATTTATTTCACTGGATTACATGATAATTCTTATTTTTCCTAATACTAGGTTATGGTCGCTACTTATATCTGCTAAGTTTAGGGACCTTATATCAATTATTATCGATGAATGTAGGTATATCTCTGTTGGTTGTAAGATAACCTTTCATAGATCTTTGTCCACGGGTGTTATTGAATGTATATATGGATAGGTCTTTATGGTAAAAAAATGTGTTGTTTATTCTAAGTTCGTTAATCGTACAGAAGTTTATCATCCGTTCTCCATTTTTGTTTTTAACATTCTTGTTATGCTTTTGCTTAATTCCGGGTATTACTTGATTGCCTATTCGGGCGTTAAAATCCTCCACTATGATCATCTTCCCTCAGACTTGATCTACTACAGTAGACTCACTCTTAACCGGCCACCTCGGGACCAGAGCCTGGCCGGTTGACCAAATGGCTGCTTAATCCGATGTGCAGGCATTTTCATGAGAAAAATCAAGTACACACACGTACATATATCAAACATATGTAGTGGAAGGTGTATATTAATAAAGATATTATATTATAATAATAAAGAATCAGTAACTTTCTTCTGTTTCTTGACATTGTAAAGTAAATTTTTAAAAGCTATATCTCTCCATTTTTTAAAAACCAAGACGTCTATTAAAAATTACTCAGGTTGTTGTTCAATATACTTCAATGCCACCTCCATTACAGCCCTCGCTTCGGTGTGACCGACCTTTTCCTCTTCGTCAACATCATCATCATTAGTCTCTTTATTTTCATAGGGCTCTTTATGTGTTGCTAGTGTAATTTTTTCATTTTTATAATTTCTATAAACTTGGTGGTAAAATGAGTTATACCTGAAGCGTCTGCCGTCATTTTTGCTCCACTAACGTGTGCATAGTTAACTCCGTGACGTCCCTTCCAGCGAGTCAGCCAACCTTCACTTGCAATAAATTCGCCTCCGTCTTTAATTTTGCTGTATATACATAAAGCCTTTTCGCTTAGGATCGGGCCCCTAATAGGTGTGCCCCTTCGCCGTTCTTGAAGGAACCACAACCAAAGAGCTTCATCTACTATCTCGAATTTCGTTTTTTTTTAGTGCATCTTTGGGCGCAAAAATCATCCTCGATTGAACTCCGATCCCTTCACCAGTCATTCACTGTACTTTTCTCCACATTCAACTCTGAACAAATTTTCTTTACCGATTCACCTTTCTCGATCCGTTTAAGCACACATCGATGTTTTTCCATCGTCAAAACCACACCTTTACGCTTCTCACTCATTTTCGCACAAGACGAATTCAATCCTCTTCGAAAGCAAAAACAGAATTGACAACCGGGGGCAAGCATCGTACGAAAAACAAGAGGAAGGGGGAGTGGACGGTTAATAAGACGGCCGGTTAATGCGGGACCGGTTAAGAGGAAGTCTACTGTACTTTCAATTCGTCACTTGGAAAAGCAGGTATATTGTAATTTTTCTCGATATTATGCCGAATTCAGCAGTCATGAACTCCCAGTTAAAACTTATTTTTTATTAAAAATTCAATACAATATTTCTTTATCTGCAACTTTTTTGGACTCCCTCTTAACTTCTTCGTTTGTGGTTATTTCTGCTGTTTCTGTTTCAACGTCATTTGTTGCACACCTGTATACATACTTGTATTTTTTACGATATCTTGTTTTAGAGCGAATTTTTATTATTGTTTTAGCCAATACAGAAAAAAATGGATCCTCCAGCATGCGTTCAGAACGCCATGATGACCAAAGACAAGAAACCCTTCACCTATACCCCCGGAGGAATAGACCTCTCCGAAGCTCGTTCGCCTCGACTTCAACGAAGAATCGAGAGAAACGCTAATTTGGGTGGAGTTGGTGACATACCTCACAACCCTGCCCCTCATCCCCCAATCACAGGCCCTCTTCCGCCATCCGCCTTGGCAGCGATGCGTCCTCAACCGCAGGTGCAAGTATTTCCTTCAGGTCCTCCACCACCAGCGCCCATGCGCGGTGGAGCACCTCCCCCACCACCTCCGCCTAAGCAAGGAATTCCTCCTCCACCTCCTCCACCTAGCTGTCCATTACCTACTCAAAAAGTACAGACATCTGATAATCAGGTTCTAGAAAGACCTGATATGACTAAAATTATCCCAGATAACCCAATGGCGATGTTGAGAAAAACTGGAGGACCGCAACCAAGGAAAAGCCTGGTTGATCAAATATTTGAGGAGAGTGGAAAGAGTGCTCCAGAGCCTAGAACTCCACCGGTCCAAAGCCAGCAACAATTTCAACCTCCACAACAGCGGTAAGTTTTCGGAAATAATCCAAATTTTTTTTTTAAATTATGGTTCATTAAAATTGTAGAATTCAGTCTGGAGGGACGCCAATCTCACCTGTACCACAACAAACATACAAACCTTCGCTACCACAGCAACAACAGCAGTACCAACCACAGGCTCAACCACAATACCAACAACAGCAGTATCAACCTCCGGTTCAGCAAACTACTCCCCCCAGAGAGCAATATTCTAGACCTAGCTATCCGGAGCCTGTGAAAGAGCAACCAAGATATCAACCACCGGTAATAGAAAGGCAACCATCAGCACCCCAGAATAACGGACAACAAGAAGTGAAAACAAGCACTGCACATTTGGGATCTTTGTATATTCCTCCCATAAATCAACAGCAACAAAAACGTATAGTATCGCCTCCCTCGCCCCCTGAAAGAAATCTGGACTCCCCAGGCATACAGACACCTCCTCTTCGAGAGGCTCCCAGACCTTGGCAAACGAAAAAGCCCCAAGAAGAGGTACCTACCTGGGCAAAGAGAGAAAACCAGATCCCTAATAATGTAGACGAAGCAAGGGTAAGTTAATATTTATTACGTTATTATATATTTTAAAGTTTACTTTGCAGAAAATTTCGCCTCCTGCTTCGCAACAACAACAACAGAGGTGGCCACAGCCCCAAGCTCAGGGAAATCCTCAACCTTCCTTTCAACAGCAACAGTACGAACAACCCAAATATAATCAACAGCAGTTCCAACAAGCATATGCTAGCAGGCCAGATGCGACTCAACATCAACAGGTACATTTTTATATACTTTTTAGCTACTCTTAATGTCTTCCCTTACAGGAAGATCACTTACAGCTCTTCCCTCCTCTATATAAAAATATGTTTCTTTATAAATAGTTTAAATATTTTAATGTACCAAAATCCTTGTCCTATTTCAGCCAATAGGAATTCGTATAGATATCCGTACCAAACCACAAGCACCATACCAAGATCAGACAGAATTGGAAAATAGACCTAACGTGGTTTACGTCACTCAACCGTTGGTGTTGCAGCATCCTGGTGCAGCTCCGCAAAGGCAACAAGTCCCAAACAATCAAGGAGGGGCAAGGGTTGTGCCAGTACAAGTTGAAGGAACGAGGGCTGGAAATGAAAGGTAAAAGAACAAACTTCTTATTTTCGCCCGTATGTTTTCTTTGATTTTTACTTAATTGTTAATTTAGAAAAAATAGATTTTGTGTCTATTCTTCTTCTTTTTAAGATTTTGTTTTTACAGGGTTTTAAATAGACAGCAGAGTTGGGGAAGCAACCCCGTGCAATCTAATTCGTTCAAAATTATCCAAAAATTCACCAACACAGACGGTGAAGACGAATATGATAACGTACCCATCACTGAACACTCGCCCAAGTATACACAGAACTTCCAACAGCCTGTTGATCAGATGAGACGAATGAAACTGAACGACGGGGAACAAAGTATTGCAAATACTTTCAAACAAGGTAAAAGCAACACCTAATAAAATTTATCCACAGATTTATCATTTAATTCTTTAGTTTCTGTCTATTCTTATTTCAATGTGTATCAGATGGTCAACTAAGAAAGGCTGTAGGCCATATCTCGGGAATATAGAATGGAGAAGAAAAGTTCATACCACTTACACGTTTCTTAAAAAATGTTTCCCTCATTTTACACAAAAAATTAGATTTCTAGTTACTTATGATATTCAAAATTATGAATTTTTTATTATTGGAGAAGAGTAATTTTTAATAAGAGAACAAGTTTGAATACTTTTTAAAAGAGAGCAATAAAAAGACTGCACAAATTCTTCTCTTCTTCTTTGTCAACCATTTTCCATCCACTCCTGAATGTAGGTCTCTCCCAATTGCTTCCATCTTTCTCTATCTTGCGCCAATCTAAGCCACTGTTTGCCTGCCACTGCTCTTATGTCATCTACCCATCTTTTTTGAGGTCTTCCCATGCTTCTTGTTGTCGTTCTTGGTCTAAATTCTAGAAGTCTCCGTGTCCACCTGTTGTCATTATATCGGGCTACGTGACCTACCCAGCGCCATTTCATTTTTGTAATTTCTTCCACAATATCCCTAATCTTTGTTCTACGTCTTATCTCGGTGTTTCTAATCTTGTCTCTTACTAATATTCCAAGCATGATTCCTTCCATTGCACTTTGCGTTGTTTCTAATTTTTTAGCAGATTTTTTGGTAAGGGCTACTGTCTCCAAGCCGCAGGTACAAGCTGGTAGTATGCATATGTTATACACCTTTTTCTTTAAGTTTATAGGAATGGAGGTATTTTTCAAGATATGTGCTAGTTTGCCCAAAGCGCCCAATGGCAGTTGTGTTCTTTTTTTAATTTCAGCATCTTGATTTGGTTTTCCTAGTTTGATAACATGACCTAGATATACACAATGTTCAACATTTTCTATGGTATTATTTTGTATTGTTATATTTGTCTGATCTCGGCGTAGTATTTTTGTTTTGCTGTAGTTCATTTTTAAGCCTACCGCTCCTGAAACTGCATTTAATTGTTGTAACATATCATTTAGTTCTTGGATATTATCGGCTATTAAAACTATGTCATCTGCGAATCTCACGTCGTACACCGCGGGTAGCGGATAGGAACTCCTTTGGATAGTCCTATCAGGTAAAATGAATCAATCCCTGTCCTCCGTAGATTTCAGGGGTTTCCTGACCCGGGAAACTATTACCTGCTTAGGGTCCCTTATCCAGGGTCACGGATGAAATCCACAACGGCAGACACTACGAAGAATACCTTCGGTACGGCGTGGATGGCGGAAGTAGCAATCCCCTGATTTTAGGGATTGTATAGAATCACTCGCCAACCCTCTCGGCAAGCGTGGCGTTTTAAATATGCTAAAACCTCCCTGTACAAATTACAAAACAAATATCACGATTAAAATGCAGTCTACAAATATAGAACTAAAACAAAAGGCAACATGGTGCGAAGTTTGATACTTCTAACAACACTAGCCCTTATAGGGTCTTTAGTTAAGCGTTAAGATATAACATAACTGCGACTTAAAAAAGTCCTCAGAAAACCTCAAGAAAAAAAGTCTAACGGGATCAAACCGCATGATCTCGGTGGTTTAGAGTTTACATTATATCCACGTAAAATGGCCATGACCCAACCATAACGCTGTTTTATTTAAATCACATGTCGTTAGTGTCCATATCATCGAATTCAGGCCAAAATTGGACATGCATCGGACGCTTCTGAATCTTATCTCGATTTTTATTGTCCCAAATTAGAAAGTTCTGTTTTTTTAACATAGTCATTTATCCAAAAATCGGATGAAATGGGAAATACTCATCGCTAACGATGATTTTTTTCGGCGAAAAGTGGGGTCAGTTTCCAACTGCTCCAGAGTCTATTTAGCGGACACACGTCGTTGTCTATGGTCGTTTACAAACGCGAAAAACGACGCAAAACTCACTAATACGTGGTCTATACAAGGCCGAGTTCTTGTGAGCGATGTGAAATCGACTGCCTCGGATTCTCTTGTACAATCTTAAGGACAGCGGTGTTGTTTTCGGTAAATCTTGCATTTCGTTGACGTACAGGTATTGTTAGATTGTTTACTGAACTAGTAGACTCAAATTTATCCCCTTCTCTACTGCTGACGCGCTTCAGGTCGTCAGTCTATCTGGTTTATGGGCGTCTTCCGCTTCGTAGTGCTTCTTGTCTTGGTCTTCACTCGATAGAACGATTATGGCGGCTGTAAAATATACGTAGCGCGAGGAACGTTGCCCAAACGGAACACCAATTTTGATAAAACAATTTTATCATTTACACGTGTTTTTGTACACTATATCCCGCCATGGGGATTTAGAAAAGTAGGCTAAATAGACAACGACCAATTTGATTTGACAGCTGTAGCTAAAGTTACCAAAAGTTCGGACGTCGCTACGGACTTCGTTCGGACCCGTTATATATCCTATAGATTAAAGTTGCCACCACTCATCAGTGAATTCATCGGATTTTGTTGAGGTTCATTCTCCGATCTATTTGTAAGAATTAAAATTAGCAGCGTCCTATAAAATCTCTTGTTTTTAAGATAAGCGTTTTTTCTGATATATTTTTACAATTGATCTGTGTGCCCAGATTGATGAATTGTTTCAAAGCTTCGAAATTTTTGCATTAGCAATGAAATCTGAATTATCATTCCCAACTCTTTCTTGTCTGGGGTTTTCTTGTCTATGTCATAATTGGCTTAAGCTTAGTTTTATTTTGATTTGTAAGTTCCTCCATCTTTTCTGCTGGCACTATTAAGTTTATCGCATGGTTCATGCGCTGACTATTATTGAACTATGATGAACATGGTATGCTTAAACCAAGATTCCCCTGTTGTTTAGAGAGCTATGTTGAAGAGCTGAAATATCAGCGCGTCATTTTTTTAAGTTCTGTTAACACCTGTTTTAGTTAACACGCCGTTCTGATTTTTTACAGCAGATATCAACTATTATGTCGACATTTTTATCATGTATATAGATTTTTTTAATTTCTAGCTCATTTATAGGATTTTACAGACTTAGTCTTACGATGTTGTCATATGCCGCAATAAAGGCATTAAATGGGTATACTTATTTGCTTGGTTAAAGAAATTTGCATATAAAAAGAGAAATCATACGATTTCTACCTGGCGAAATCGAATTCAAATGTAGGCCGCCGTGCTCTCTAAGACTTGCGAAGCAAACAGCTTGATGAATGCATCGGCAAGGGAGTCTAAAACTTGCACTCCAAATGCCGTTCATCATGGCCTATATTCGTAGTGAATTCGATTTCTGGTACTCCAAATGAAGTAAATAAACAAAACAAATGACGGTATTATATTTTGATTTGATACAGACCAGCAACAAGCCGCATATACGTATTTCGATCTCTTTAGATCTCCTCAGTACGGTATAGTTACTGAAAAAATCATTGATTGATTTCTCTTTTTGTTGTTAGATGGCGTAGTTACGTCCGTAAATAGTTATTTTTAATAACTATAATCTACGACGGGAAAATATTTTGGTTTGATATGGAGTAGTAACTATACCGTACTGAGGAGATCGAAATACGTATATGCGGCTTGTTGCTGCTCTGTATCAAATCAAAATATAATACCGTCATTTGTTTTAAATTTGCATATATTTATATTGATTTTGTCTTAATTTAGAGATGAACTTCCACGATGAAGAAAACCCGAGATACAGAGGGGGTCACATTCCTTCAAAGGTTTTCAAAATGTTGGATGAAAGTGGTAAAAGCAATTTATTTTAAGGTGGTGGTAGATTATTGTACTAATAGTATATAGTATGGTGGTGGAGACATATGCAGACAAATAAATGGAAACTTAGATAGGTATACTGAAAAATACAGTTCAAGAAATGAACCCGAAAACCAAGGGCTGCTAATTTATGCAGTATAATTTCAATGTCAATAGAGTCAAAAGCCTTAGTTAAGTAAAAAGAGAGTGCACCCACATACCTTTTTCGATCCAAAACAGCGTAGATATAATTAAATAATAAAATAAAAGCACTTTCTGTAGATTTATTAGGAAGAAACCCATGCTGGCATTTATTTAAGATATCATATTTATTAATTCAAATAGATCTTTGTAGCATTTATAATGAGGAGACCAAACCTTACCATATTCCAAAACCGATCTAATAAGGGAACAGTAAATATTTTTGAGACAATAAATATTATTAAATTCAGAGAGGCTACGTTTCATGAAACCTAAAAGTTTAATAGATCTATTAGAAACATAAGAAAAGTTGTCCCTGAAGCTTACTCTAGGATCAAAAATTACCCCAAGATCCTTAAATGTTGTCATTACCTCTAAAATATTCGGTCCAATATGGTATTTAAATGAAATCGGATGTTTGTTTCTAAAAAATCGCATTACCGTACATTTATTTATATTAAAATTCAAAGCATTTAAGTTACACCAATCCAATAAACTACTTAAATCATTCTGTAATAAACTACATTCATTGAAAATTTTTATGCAGTTCTATACATTTTTAGATCAGCATAGAGAAGAATATGACTATGATAAAAACAATTTTTTATATCATTTACAAAACAATTAAAAAGCAGAGGAGATAAAAAATATCCACCCTGTGGAACACCAGAGGTTACATTAAAAGTAGATGACAAAAATTTGTTTATTTTTTACAACTTGAGTTCTATCTGTAAAATAGCTCTCCATCCAGCCAAATAAAACCATGTATACCAGCAATATATAGTTTAGTGGATTATTACAGCATGATTAACTCTATCGAATGCGTTCGAAAAGTCGGTGTAAATTATATCAACCTGGTCATGCCCTTCAAGAGCATCCAACAAAAATTCTTGTAAAACTAAAAGATTGATAGTAGTAGAACCTTCGGGAATAAAACCATGTTGGTCGGGCATTAAAGTAGGATTCAATAATGGACCAAGTTTTGCAGCGACAATCCCTTCAAAAGATTTAGAGAAAACTGACACTTTAGATATAGCTCGGTAGTTTTCAATATTTTCTCTGTTACCAGCTTCATGAACTAGGGTAATATAACTTTTCTTCCATATCTCTGGAAAGACACCTGAGCTTAATGACAAACTAAATATTTTTTTGTAAAATATAGCTCAGAATAAATCTACAATTAAATATGAACAAAGGTGATGTATTATCAGGTCTACAACTTACTTTTAGATCAATCTTAGATATAAATTCAAATACATATAATACAGTAATATCACAAATTTCAACACAAAGGTTATTATCAGAGTTTACAGCTCGATAATCTGTATTAGGTACTAGTAACATAGGTTAAATTAAAAAATTTACTTAACAAATTTGCTATATTTTGAAAATTATCAGAAGTTATATTCTCATATTTCATTGTGTTTGGCAAATCAAAACATTTTTTTTTATTATTTACATAATTCCAAAAATCTTTTTTATCATACATAGCAGTTTGTAAATTATTTAGGTGAATCTGCTGACATTTTTTGTAACAATCCCCAAATTCTTGACGCAAATTAGAAAAATAATCATAATCATTCTTAGATTCTGTCATTTTGTATTTTGCATAAGCAATCTTTTTTTGAAATAATACATGTTTTAAGTGAGGAGTATACCATTTCGGAAATTTTAAGTTTTTGGATCTAGTTTTTGGTACAAATAGATTAGTAAAGGAATCTAACACCTCATAAAATTTATCAACGCTATTATTTACATCTGTCTCATCAATAATCCTATCCCAGTCGACCGAATCTAAATATTCATTAATAAGGATATAATTAGTATTTTTAAAGTCAAAATAGAAATAATTATAGCTAAGAGAGTCAAAGATATCATTTCCAATCATATCAAAGGACAAGGCTGGATGATAGCTACCATATTTTAATAAAGATTGATCAGCAAGTTTTAAGTCAATGTTATTTATACTAGAAAAAATAAGATCTAAGAAACCTCCATTACGGTTTGGTACATTATTTAATTGAAAGAGATTTAAAAAAGCCAAACTTTCTGAAATACATTCAACTTTGTTAGTAATATTTCCAATCGGCCTTGAACCATATTAATCATTTTCCCAATAAATATTTGGTAGGTTAAAATCACCACGTAGATATACCAAACTGTACTATGTGTTTCATATAAAATACATTCTATACAATTTACATATAGTCTTCATACAAACATAATGGGGAGTTTGGAGGTAAATAAACACATCCCATAAGACACTTTTGTTTTCTAAATAAAAGTTTAACAAAAATAAATTCAATGTTTATAAATTGATGATTTACTAAAACTGAAGAAATTTTCCAATTAATCGCTATAAAAACTCCTCCAAGTCATTCACATGAACTTGTTAAGCTTGATCTATCACAGCGGTATATTATGTACTGTGAGATGCCTAGTTCATTATCTTCTATACTATCACATAATGAGGTTTCAGTTAATGCCAGTATATTATATTCGCTGTTACTGTTTTTTAGAGAGGGTATTCAGTTTTGTCCATAGTCCTCTAACATTTTGATAATAGACACTGCAATAGCCGTTTGATGCACATGTACCTCCAGATGGTCGTCTTATTGGAGACAATTTTATGGAATATTCGTAGATTTGTTCCCATCATCAGAATAAGACGGATTAAGAATAACATCATTGTTGTTTCTTTGAGTTGCCTTTCTTTTTATGTTAAATCGTCTTAGAATAATTTCATCTGGCCAAAATTCTGCACAATTCATTGTATCGTTGTTAAAGTCAACCTTAATTTTGAACGAATTAGTTCTTCCTATAGTTTTAAGTTGTTCTATAATAAAGACATTATCATTACCTTATTTTAATCATAGTTTATCAGTTTATCTCTGACGCTTTCAAATCAATTTTTAACGACCGCATACGAAGCACTTTAATCGCCAAGAGTATTACATATCTCCGTAAATCGGTTTATTTGTTAAATCCTTTAAATCAGTAGCGTGACTTTTTTTGCTGGTGTCAAGATCAAAAATTGCGTCTTATGCATAACCATTGGCCACTCCTACATGCTAAACATTAACCGATTGTATTTTTTTTTTTAGTTAATGCCTCGACAACTATGATCATTGGCATGGTACAGTCAGGTACCTAGTGTAGTGTGTGTGTGTGTGTGTGTGTGTGTGTGTGTGTGTAGAGTAATTGTCTTGATACTTAGCAAAGTCGACGTTATTGTCTTTGCTAAGAGACGCTAATTGTATCCGAACGTCTGTGGTCCGTCCGGTGAGTACCGATCGCACAAGGATAGAAATTATTGAATGTGTGAAGTGAAGTAAAAAAAGTTTAATTTCTAATTTAGATTGCTATACACGTGTATACTATACAGCTTGTACTTGTTTTATAATATTTCAGCTAAAAAAATCAACACGAGGTTTCGGTGCTCTTCTGCGGTATTTGGGGGTGCCGCGGCTTCTTTTGTAGCCACGCTACTGCTTTCAATACACATATTTGATGATATTCAATACTCAAATTTTTTTAAATCTCACAATTTCGATCGGCATCCTTTTTTAAATTTCATTGAGCAACTCTTATTTTCAATTATCGATCACATTAGAAATACCCAGCCGAAAATACGAAACGTAGCGGGGTTTGATGTGGAAAGACGTTTAAATTATTTAGGTTCTGTTAACACAAACAATGGCGGATGCAAAGAAGAGATACATCGACGCCTTACAATGGCCATATCAGCAACAATATAACTTACTAAAGTCTGAAAAGATACGGACATAACCAGGAACACGAAACTGTGCCTAGTACGGACGCTTATCGTTCCTATCGCTACCTATGCGTCAGAAACTTGGACCATTAAAAAGTCCGACTCACGACATATAATGGCCTTTAAAATTTGAGTATATTGTAGAATGATGCGCATACCCTAGACAGTACATCGCACAAATGTGTCAATATTGACAGAACTCGACATCAATACTAGACTTACCACAATCATCAACCAAAATATATTGAGGTACTTTGGACACATTACCAGACGAATGGAAGGCATGGAGAGGTTGGTGGTTGAAGGCAAGGTAGATGGTAAAAGAACTCGATGAAGATCGAAACTCCGATGTTCAGACCAAATAAAGTGCGCTACCGGTTACTCTCTGTCTGAGGCAGCACACCGCGTCCAGGAGAGAGAAGAATGGATAGCAACCATTTGTCAAATACCATAATGTCACCACATTCTTACGAAGGATAAAGGATAGAGGAGGAGGAGGAGGAGCAACTCTGCTTCGTCTTTTTTACGTGAAACTCATAACACTGACACTTATGGTAAGTTATTCGTCTGTGTTATGATAACCATAAACATATAATACAAGATATTTTGAGCGTTGCAATACTAGCCCGTTCCCTCAGTGTGACAGAGAAAACAAGATATTAATAATCCTCGTATAGAAGTTTTGCCGAAAAAGAAATAGATATGTACAAAGATGTTTGAAAATATCTTTACTAACTTCATGAAAAGAGAGAGTAGTAGGAAAAAAAAATAAACATAAAATAAAAAATATATACTAGTTGATTATTTATATGAACTACTTATTTTTCAGTGCCCCGTGGACCCCAACAACAGCAGTCTAAAGGACCCCAAGTTCGGAATATCCCTATTCAAATTGAAGGTATGCAACTTATATCACATTTAGAAATTTAGGTTTGTAAGACTGAGCAAAACATATACACTAAAAACACAATTGATATTTACTGAATCTATTTGTTTTCCATTTCATAAATTCAGTCAATTTAAATCACGTGAAGGAACATTGTAATATAGCACCAACAATAGGATAACTGTGCTAGCTAACAGTCGTAGTAGTGGAGTTTTCAAAATTATTTAAGGTTAATTTAAAACTAGGATTGGTATTGGTATCAGTCAGCGGACTCTACGTAGTTCAAAGATAAACAATATACATGTTACTACAAAACGATACCACTCTGTCAAGTGGGAAATTTGTCTGCCTTTCTTTCCGAGTCTGTCTTCGATTCTGGAACTACCCTTTTTTTCTCTGGAAACCGTGTATTCTGCCCTAATTCTAAATGGGTAATTCTTATGCCAGAGTGCGATCTTACACCTCGGAATTTGAAAGCGTATGATCTCTCTCACTCTGGCTCTCAACTTTCACTATATGATAAATTAATTATGGTGCGGCTCCATTCCTGTGAACTTAAAGAAAAAGTTGTATAATACATGCATACTACCAGTTTGTACCTACGGCTTGGAGACAGTATCCCGATATAATGACAACAGGTAGAAAATTCACGGTGAATTCTATAATGGAGCCCATGGACGACAACAAGAAGTATGGGAATACCTCAAAAAAAAAGGGTAGATGATATAGGAGCAGTGGCAGTCAAACAGGTGATTACATTGGTGCAAGATAGAGAAAGATGGAAGTAATTGGGAAGGACCTACATTCAGGAGTGGATGTAAAATGGTTGACAAAGAAGATGAAGAGCGGCTGTCTGATGATGTGGTAATTAAGCAACTGCTAAATAGATGTGTATATCTGTATTTTTGTATTTGGGTGTATGTTTATTTATATATGAGTATGTGCTCATATATAATTACACGTGTCTATCTCATGTGCTGAGTAGATCTGGCGATGTATATCTGCGGAGATCTTCAAGTGTTGCCCCATATTGTATAGTTTGTAATTAAATTTCGTTTTAGGTTTATTTTCTATTTCTGCATTCTCAAAATTAAGTGTATTACTTTCTATTTTTGTCACTGTATATTTAAATATGTTACGACAAATAGGTTGGCTTGGGACCAAAAGGCTGTCGTGAATTAATAAATAAATATCACAGGAATGCCAAAAAAACTTATATATTTTGTTTTTGTGCTATTTCTAACTCACTGACTGTTACTAGGTGATGATACTCCCAGGCCATATGTGCATCCAAGTGAACAAGTGGTACCGGAACCAAAAAAATATACTGGAAGCTCGATACCCAGTAGATCTTTCAAAATTTTGCAAGCTATGACTGCTCCAAATGATTATGGTGAGTGCCATGGATGTTAAGATGTTGTATCATTATTAATTTCTAAATTGAGCAAAAATATTTTTCCAAATTCATTTCCAAAAGTTCGCATGATCATATCATGCAAACTAACAGAGGTTTTTTTGAAATGCCTACTTAGAGAAAATAAAAAGATATTTCCAAATTCCAAATTTAAAAACGAAAAATTTAAAATTTAAATTTTTTTATAGCCAATGTAGAAGAGCAAAACGAAGAAACCCCATACGATGAATGGGTATACCCTCCCCATTATCCCCCTTATCCTTACCCTCCCTACTGGTACGATTATTACCGTTACTATTACCCTGAATCCTATCCCGAAGAAACCCCTAACAAAAAATCTACCCCTAGAAGTAGTGTTTCTAGAAGTACCTCCCCAGCAAAATCTGGTCGCCATACTCCTCTCCCTTATTGGGGGTATATGCCCCCTTATTGTCCTTCACCCAACTCGACTGATAGCGGCAAAGAGATGCCACCACAAAAGCCAATACCACCTCCTTGGTATGGGTGCGATCCATATTACCCTTCAGAACAAGACAGTACTGATGTAGATGAAAGTAGCATATCACAGGAATATTTACCATACTATGATCCTTACTATTATCATTACTACTATGGATATCCACCAATGTACCCTCCTTATCCACCACGATATGCCAACAGCGACACTGACAGTACCATTAACGGTTATTCTTCATTAGATGAAAAGGGAACTAAATGCAAAAAGGTTACAGAAAATCAAAAGAAAGTTACAAATGATTCTGGCCCAAAGGCAATGCTAACACCAACTTTAGTAGTAACTGAAGTTGTAACTAAACCAATGGAAGAAAAAATCGAAAGTACTACAGACTGTGAAACTGATACAGAAACAGATGATGAATATAGTGCTCATTTACAGAAAAATCCCCTTCAGTCTATGAAATCTATAACAAACATTATTTCTCTTAACACGGACAGTAGCGACGAAGATATTTCTAAAGAAGAAACGCAAGAAGATGATTACTCGGGTGAGTCCAATGACGAAATTGATGATGCCAGTTCTATATGTTATGAAGACGATGCCTATCCGCATCAACTTAGTGTTATTATGGAAGAGAGTGAAAGGACAGAATCTAGAATAAGAAGTTTGAGTGCTATGAGTGATACTACTACTCTAGCAGAAAGAAGTGATCCAGAAGAAGACATTGTAGACTACAGTAAACCAGAATCGGATGAGAGTAAACGCGAAAGTACTTCAGATGACTATGATAAAGATAATGAAGAAGAAAATATTGTATACTGCAGTAAACCAGAATCGGATGATAGTAAACAAGAAAGTACTTTAAACGACTATAATAAAGATAATGAAGAAATACAAGTAGAAGCTTACCAAGTTAATGACATTAATGTAGACGATTGTGAACAGGACGATGATGACATAAAAAGTAATGACAGTGAAGATTGGTGGGGAATAATAGGAAAAGAAGACGATGATTTACCACCACCAAAAAAAACACAACTTTTTGACAATGTAAACGTAGAGAAAAACAATATTTTCAATGCCCATGCTGCCAGTGAAGATATACTAGAAAGTGATAATTCAGACACTGAAGATATAGTTAGTATTAAAGTTAGTGATGTAGAACATGATAGAATAGATAATTTAGAAATACATGAAGAGAATACAATAAGTAAGAATAGCACAGATATTACCAATATAAATAAAAACACAATTCAAAATTATATTGAAGAAAGTAATAAAAATAGTTCAGAGGTTACTAATACGAATACAAACGTAACTCAAAATTGTAATGAAGAAAGTAACTACACAGAATATACAGTAGTACGACGAATTAAAAAGAAAAACAATGTTGTACATACAGAAACAGAAGTTAAAGAAAGTTCGTCTAGACCTCAAAGTATATACCAATCTTTAGAAGATCTCCAATCAGAACCAAAATCTAGACCTAGAAGCATATACGAATCGTTAGAAGATATCCAGGCAGAATCAACTGGAAGTCTTATAAAAGTTGATAATTTTGTAGGTATTTTGGAACAAATTCAGAAAGAGACTGGTTTTTGGAACTTAAATTCAAGGCTAAATAACGAAAAAGCTAACGAACCTGTTAAGTTTAGAAGAACTAGATCTGTAGAGGAAAAAAATTTGGACGCAGAAAAAAGGTTTACTTGGACATCATTTGAAAACTTTAATAGAGAATCTCTGGATGATTTGGAAAACAAAATAAAGAGGCTATCTTGCGGTTCATTGGAAGATTTAAAAATAAATATTAAAACACAAGAAACGGTTGAGGGTTCTACTAATTATATTAAGTATAATTCTAGTTTGAGCTCAACACCTGTTGTTGAAACCCAAATAGTTACTGAAGATATAAACGATGATAATAAATCTTCCACTAATGAATCACAAACCGAAGAATCTGGTGACACATCTGATTCTTCTGCATCAGAGAAAGACGATAAAGAAACCAACAATAATCTAGCAAGATTCGATGACGACGCTGATGTAAAAATACCTACTATAAAAGACCGAATCCAAGCTTTAAGAGAAAGTATTAACTCCAAAAGAAGACTATTATCGGATGACACTAAAGAGTCAAGTAAGGATAAGATTTCTATAAACGATTCAACCAACAGAAGCAAAACAGCTTCTTCAAAAAGTAGCCTTAAGTCTTTTGAAGAGTTCAGTGAAGAAGAAGAAGTAGATTCAGGAGTTACATCAGACATGAGTAGGCATATATCAGATACAGAAGAGTTTCCTGAGTTGAGAAAACTTACGAAATACCAAAGAGCAGCTACACACTCAAGATTGTTTAAACTATTACAAGAAGAATGCAATAACGAGGACGCTGAAGATGCTGAAGAGACCAAGCAACCTTTAGACCTGAATTTAAACGACGCTAAAACTCCAGTAAATGAACGACTAGTTAACGAGTTGGTGGATAGTTTACTTAAACTTAAAAAAGGACAAGCGTTTAAGAACTTACCCAAAGAAAAGTTATATGCAGCTGCCGTAAAAATATTACAAGAAGATATGGAGGTTACAGATACTCTTTCTGGCTATTCCACAAGTGTCCAAACACCTCAAGAATTTGGAACCAATTATGACGATTATAAGCAATACTACGAAACGTGGGATAGAAGTGAAGAAAACTTTGACATATTTCCTTCAAAAGCCTTCAAAGTTCTGCAAGAATTATCAAGCAACAAACCAGGAGGTGGATTGAGCTCTATAATAAAGTGCCCCAAGGTGTTATCCTCTAAAAACATTCACAAGAAACTTATCAGACTTTTAGAAAACTCAGAAAACTCTTCTAGTCCCATTCCTGACAAACCTCCCTTAGATACGAACGATGTAACGAGAGTCTCTTGATAATCCAAAGGGACTTTAAGCGAAAAATTGATAATTTGTTGGACCCGGTTTTAATTAGAGGTACAATTGTTGATTCAAAATCAAGTGGCATTTTTGGTAGAAAATTTTAGTTTTTTAGTAGGCTTCAGACTAGCTGATTAAATCAAGTACAAATGCAGAATGTACATTTTGCTCATTAATTTTGTCCTATGTAATCAATAACACATTTTCGCTGTACTAGTTGACTATTATTTCCATAGTTAACGTATTATTTTTAAAGGCTATAGCGGGCTAAGATGGTCAAAAGTGCCCCCGCACCGAGACTTATGTTTTCAATAAAGCATATAAAAACATTACTTCATACAAAATTTTAGCTTCCCAGAGCCCATAGAACCTCTTAAATCTAAAAAAAGGATTTTTCGACTTTATTTTTTTCTGGACGCAATTTTGCTTTAAAAAATCTAAAAAAATTCATGAAGATATATCTTTTGTGTACAAAATAGCCTAATATTTTTCAAATTTTTATATTGAAAATTGACCTCAGAAAAAATTATTGAAATTTCCAATAATTTTTTAGGTTATGTTAATAATTTTTGGCTAACTTTTAAATAGTAATTTTTATGTATTTTTTTTTGTTCTTTTAAATGGTCAAGGCAGAATGTTCAATTTCTGAGCGGAAAGGATCGAAAAATAAAAAAAACTGTTGTTTTAATCATGTATTTGCACATAACCTCAAAACTCAATTGGTAATTCAACATTTTTTCTTTTTATTTAACCCCCATTTAACTCTTTCAGAAAGATAAAATTCGAAAATACCTCGTTTTTATCTTTTTCGCACTTTTTTACCTTACCTCAAAATCAGGTAGTTAGATGTATGCTTTAACATCTATTTTCGTATGGGCTCGTATTGAATTCATTCATATGAATAATTATTGTTAAAATAATCATTTTAACTTACAAATTCTCAAATTGCGAAAAAATCGTGTATTTCTAATATTTTCTCACTTTATTGGCTCATAATCTTAAAATCTCCTGTGGTTAAAAGATCGAATTTCCGCGTATTTTTGATCGCACCCTTCGATTTTGTTATACCGCTTATCTTTTTTTTTCCTTAAGTAGTCAAAACTTGAAAAAACTGTTTCTAAGTATTACTTCTATTTTTGACTCGTTAATTGCATAAAGTGATATATTTCTAGAATCACCTCGATAGAACAAGAACATTATTATTATTTTTTAAATATTTTTTTAACATTGTAAAAATTGTTTTATAAATTTATTTGGATATAAACGAGGACATGTATAAAATATTTGGTTACAAAAATATGTAATATTATGAAATTGTTATACAATAGGTTATTTAAATTAACAGTTTAAACACGGTTTTTTTTACGTTTTAGTCCTTATCACTATTCTCATCTATGACTGATTCAACATCAGATGTAAAAATCTCTGATAGTATTTTTGGTGGTCTTATGATTCATGATTTATATCTTGAATTACTAAAATAATAAATGACTGCTTTTCTACTTTTTTCACTTCGATTTTATCAATTTATCTTATCTTCTATGACATCTTTTTCGGGTGTGTCAGTAACTATAATACTTTTGCCAGTTCTTCGCGTATTTTTAGTTTTGAGATTCTCCAGCTTTTGGAAAGGGCTTAAATTCTTCTGGGTTTTTTAAAACATCTGTGACAGTCTTGCCATTTTTATCGTTCCGTTGATTGCTATTTTCAATACTGGTGTCTAAGGTAGCATCATTTTCTATGTACGATATATTTTTTTGAATATTATCACTCACGGATATTTTATTTGTTGATGTTGATGTACTTGGTAGATCTATGGACTTTTTTTGGTTTACATCATCTTTTAAATCGCGAACGGTAACAGCGCTTGGTAGAAAGTCTATATCTGTGAAGACATTGGCATCGTATGGATATATACCACACTTTTTGAATGCATTTATAATATTGCTCGGTGTGAGATCTTTTTCATGAGCAAAGCCGACACACTCAGCTACCTCATATATGGTAAAAGGCTTACCTGGATGTTGCATCATGATGCATTATAACATGTTGAGAATGCTTTGAATACCCCCACATTTAGTGATTGCATCTTATTTGTGGAATGAGGAGGAAATGTTAGAATTGTTACTCCGTTGTCTTTGGAAAAATAAAGAATACGATTATAAGATGACTTTCATGATTGTCATAGATAAAAAGCGATGGATTTTCTTTAGAGCTGTTAAAATATTTTATAAAATGCTTCATTACTTTTAAAAAAAGATTAGCATTCATCCAATCACTTGGAGTAGCAAGCCCCAACGTTCCTGATGGGGAGTCTTGTAGCATATGCTCCTTTAGATGTACCCTAGGAAAAACCATTGCTGGTGGTAGGTATTGTACCGTGGCACTAGCGATACAACGAGTGGTAACCAATGTACCTCTCTCCCCACTTGTTACCTTGCTTCACCCCTTTCTCAGCAACAACCTTTGCTGATTTTTGAACCGTCGTAGTCGCAGTCTCATCCAAATTGTAGATTCTGCTTCCGTCAGCAAACGCATCAATTCTTGAATATATATTCTTCAAATTTTGGTAAAAAATTTAAATATTATGTCTATTAAATGACGTCGCACGGAATAAACTACATCCCTCGGGGGTGCGAAGCGACAGCCGAACATGTCTTTGTCGAAAACCTCTCATCTATTTCAGCCCTGCCATTTTTCTTTTATGCCATTTGACAGCAATTTTCTTTTTATTTTCGATTGCCATTTCATAGACAATCGTCAACAATCGTCAACAGACAACCCATAAAACATGTGAGCAGCTTATGATATAGTTTTCTAGTGAATCTTCTTCTTCGAACGTAAATACTTTATTAATAGTGTTGTTGGGACTCATTCGTATTTGACTAATGTCGTCAACGTCTCTGGCTTTCTCAACATATCTAGCCAATGTCTGAAATGGTATATCTTTCAAAGCAGCTACTTTTCTCAAAGATCCTCCTTCTCTGACCAGACTTACTGCTTCTCTCATTGTTTCCTCTGCGCAATTTCCAATTTTTCTTTTTTTTTGATCCATAATTAGCCTGCAAAAAAATATTTGGTCACATTTGATCAATAGTGAGACACTGTCTCACTGTTGGGCACGTGTAATCGGCAGCCATTTTTTAACCTCACTTATACAATAAAATGTATAGAGACAAAATAATCCCACTCTTGTAATCTACATAAAAAAAACTTACCTTTAACCTAGACAGATCACCAAAATACTTTTTTTTACTTCCGAAAACACGAAGTGACTTGCGCATGTGGAAATTAAATTAATTTAAATGGCGCGTGCATCCCTGCTAGCCGCGTGTTCAACACTGTCGGCGTTTACTTGTTGTTATGGTTATGTAAGCTTTCTGTTCACCAATGGAAAACCTAATCGGTCGCATGATAAGTGGGGGAGAAACAGTGTCTCACTGTAGGACCTGTCTCACTGTTAGGCTGGCTCCCCTACTCGAATCTTTCGATACTTTTCCATGTAATTGATAGTTTCCAAGATCCTCGATAATATTGCAACGGATTTTAGAAGAAGAGGATTATATAAAGCTAAGACAGTCAAAGTGATACGTAGGCAAGACCAAAGCGAAAGCAGTGGCGACAACAACAATATATGCAACGCGCATACTCCCATTGTCGTTGTCATGGTTACGGATCATGCGCGTAGCAGACATTGTTGGTGTCGCCACTGCTTTTCTTAGCCTTCGTAGCCTTATAGAGCCTTATAGAGTACGATACGCGTGCCTATAGGATATATGGCAATTATAATACTCAACTATAAACTTGGATTTGACCAACTACTTAGAGAATTTCAATATGACTCGAGATCTTTGATATTAACTCGCAACAGATTTTAGGATAATGGGAAGATATATCCCATAGGCATGCTTTATCATTATCTAGTAATTTATTTATTTTGATAAACTTTGGCACCAGACTATATGTAGGCAATATGCATTATCAGCTAAGGTTTGCGCACAAAAAGTGATATGCGTTTAAAAGCAATAAAACAATTATTAGGCATATTAGGATTGACAAAAGGGTCAATAATAAAGCTATGGTTTTTTTTCGAGTTTTGACTGTTTAAGAAAAAAAGGACAAGTGATATAACAACATTGAAGGGTGCTATCAAAAATACGCGGAAATTCGATCATTTAGCTACTAGATTTTAAGGTTATGAGCCAATAAAGTGGGAAAATATTAGAAAAACACGATTTGTTCGTAATTTGACAATTTGTAATATGAAAATAATTACTTTAACAATAATGATTCATAGCCCGTAAGAAAATAGATGGAAAAGCATACATTTAACTATCTGATTTTGAGCTAAGGTAAAACAAAGTGCGAAAAGGATAAAAAACGTGGTATTTTCGAATTTTATTGTTATGAAAGAGTTAAATGGGGACTTTTACAATAGATTTTGATAATGTGGAAGAAAAATGTTTAATTACGAATTGAGTTTTGAGGGTGCAAATAAATGAGTGAAAAAAAAACAGTTTGTTTGATTTTTTGATGCTTTCCGCTCAGAAATTGAAATTTCTGCCTTGACCATTTAAAACAACGAAAAAAATACATAAAAAATTACTATTGAAAAGTTAGCCAAAAATTATTAACATAATCTAAAAAATTACTGAAAATTTCAATGATTTCTCCTGACCTTGATTTTTAATATAAAAATTTGAAAAAAATCAGGCTATTTTGTATTCGAAAGATATATCGTCATGCATTTTTTCAGATTTTTAAAAGCTTCTCTTTTATATTTAAGGGGTTCTATGCACTCTGGGAAGCTAAAAATTTGTATGAAGTCATGTTTTTATATGCTTTATTGAAATAACAATCGCGGTGCTGATCGGTGCGGGGGCACTTTTGACCATCTTATCCCGCTATAGCCTTTGTATGAAAAATAACAAATATAGAATAATTCCACACCAAGTGAGCAAAATTAGGAACGCGGTATTCTTCAAGTTGTCTGAAATTTTTCTTACTTTGTTTTTATTGTCAAAAAAAATAGTAGTGCAACTTTTCATCACTATCAGCCAATTAGACCTCTTAAATTGTCAACAAAATACAAGATTAGAATTTATTTAATTTGTATTTAGCACAATTTTAGCAGTTTACCTTTGACTTTCTAAAAAAAAGCTTTAGCTGAAATTCAGAACTGGGAAAATTTTACATAAATAATGCGGTTTTTCTTGTTTTTTATAATTATCATTTATTATGTAAAATATAAAAGACACACTTTTTTATAATCAATTTTTTATTTCACTTAAAAAATAGATTATCTTTTTAACTTCCTGTTTTTTAACAGAATATAAGTCATTTATCCTGCCAAATTTAACTTAAACTCACGTGAACGTGTTTTATATAATCTTGGAACACAACTAAATAACATCAACTTAGAAAGCGTAGAAATTAAGAGAAGAATATACCTGGCGAACAGAACTTCATCATCAATGGTGCTACAGCCCTATGAAAGAGCCTCGACCTTCCCAAGTCTATTACGCCAGGCAGTCCTATCCATTGCCAACCGTTGCCAGTTTGCTGCGCCTATCTTTCTACCATCCTCATCTACACCATCCTTCCATCTGAGTTTTGGCCTACCCCTTTTTCTACTTCCCACGGGTTGTGACATAAGGATTCTTCTAGGAGGGTTGTTCTGCTGTGATCTTGCTAGATGTCCTGCCCATCTTAGTCTTCCTATTCTTATAAGAGATACGGCGAACAGAGCTTACGTTGAATAAAAAAAAAAATTTTTTTTGGATAAAAACAGTTCTTAACATCACACATAATTAGCAGAAAAACCAAGATACTAATAAATGAAACTCTTATTAAACCTATCCTGCCATACGCATCAGAGACATGAACTAGGGTAAAAAGCGACGAAGAACTATTAGGCCGCTTTGAACAAAGAATATTTAGGCACATATACGGAGGAGTACAAGAAAGTGGGATATGGCGCAGGCCCTACAATTTTGAGTTGTATCAATGCTATAAAAAATGCAACATCGTCTGGTCTATTAACATTAATAAACTAAGGTGGCTAGGACACCTTGAAAGAATGGACACTGGAGACCCTTAAAGACAGATATTATATCAAGAGCCAGTAGGAACCAGGAAAAGATGCAAGCCAAGATCTAGATTTAAAACTCACGTCGAAGATGACGTGAGGAATCTAGGGGTCAGAAATTGGAAAGCCAGAGCGAAATATAGGGGGGAATGGAGACTTATTCTTAACCAAGACCCACCCAGAGTTGTACAGCCAAAGATGATAATGAATGTATTTTATTTTTATATAAAAATGATAGTTTTAATTTCATATAAAAATAATACTTCTTCCTTTATATGAGCAATTTTTCTTGTTTATTGGCGATTGTCACTTCGTCTCTTGCGCGGTCGGTTGATACTTTTTCTACCACTTGGTGATTTGTCTTTTGCTATTTTAATGACTCTTGTGTCAGCCTCCTACTGATGTGATTGTTCCACTCTTTTTTATTTAGTGTCCACTCATTTATACCCTCTACATTACATTTTGTCACTAGTATTCTCATTTTTACAGTTTTCAGCATTCTCTGTATTTTAGCTGTATCGAGTCTTGTTTCTCATGTGTATGTCATTATTTATTCTATACGGGCTTCACAGGTTCTTGATTTCATCTCCCAGTTAATGTATCGTTTACGCCATATAGTGTTATTGAGGTATACTGCTAATGATTTGCTCTTTGTACTTAATATATTTCTTCTTTTTTAACTTCTCCATAGCTGTTATTAAATCTGTGAATTAGTCTTTAAAGACTATCTTTATTTTGGGCAATCAATATTGCATCCTCCGCGAAAAGAGAATTTTAATTTTATTGTTCCCCATTCTGTATGACTTAACCATGTAAATCGTGGCATAGCATAGGGCTTAGTGAACCCCCTGTCTTATTCCATTACCTGTATCTACAGACTCTGTAAGTTGACCATCTATTCTGATTTCCACCTCATTGTTTTGATAAACAGTTTTAATTGTTTTTATAATATCCAGCGGGATCCTGTATTATACAAGAGATGTATTACATCTTTAAATATTACTCTGTCAAATGTCTTCTTCAACTCAATCAAACATAGGAATGCAAGTACAGTTATACCCCGAACCTACGTAATAGGTGGGACTGAGCGATAACCGTCAGAGATAATATAAAATTTTACTCCAAAATTGTCCAATGATTTTCACTGCATCTAGTTGTTTTTCTTATAACTTCATATATACATGCAAATTATCGTCCGGTGTTTGATTCAGCTTTGAATGTTTTAATGACTCCCTGATTCATCAGTTGAAGTAATCTGATTGTATTACCTGGATGACCTGATACGTTGTCGATCATGAGCATCACTTTAAGTTGAATTGTTGAGAATGACAACGACGTTCGACTTCAGGTATAAAATGATCACTAGGACCAACCCAGTCTTCAAAAAGAGAATCTGTCACCTAAGCTTTACGATTAGTCCTCCAAATCACAGACAAGCCAGATTTAACTCATCTACATTGAATATGGTTTGGTTGCTGTAGCCACATTCATTCGTCATAACTTTTAATGTCTCTGCACAACTATGCTGAATACAGCTACTTTTGAATCGGCTGAACCAACCGTTACTAGCTTTAAACATCTCATGTTTAGCGATCTCTCCAGGTTCCTCTTTCAATGTCTCAAAAATCAGCTTATCTTGGGAACACACTATGTTCTAATCAATAGGACATTTTTTACATTTGCCTGCTTATCACACAATAATTTTTACATTGTTTCCGTCTCGGCAACAACAGCGTGACCTTTAGGAACGATGGTTGAATTTAAAGATTGTGTTCTTTTTGCAGGTTTCAGAATTCTTTCTTCTCCCTTTATAATTATTGTTCTAGTCGTCGATTTTGCACATCAAACTTTTTTGATTATACACAATATTTAATTTTTTTTATCAAAATTTTTAATTATGTTAAGTTTAAATCGACGTGATTTGAAAATAACGTCACTCCGGGTTCGAGTAAGTCTGGGTAGCGTAAGTCGAGGTATTACTGTATTTCTTTTTGTAAACTTCTTTTTGTGTTTCATGTCTTATTCTCTTGCAATATTCGTACGCCTGTTGTGTATTTTTTGACATGTATATCAGCTAAGCTTTTTTCTTTTCCTTGCATTTTTCTTTTGCCTCTTTACAGAACCACGGAGTTTTTTTTCTTTAAAAGATACTTCCCTTTATTTATCTTTTTTTACCCAGAGCCTCTTTAGCTGAGTCTAAGATGTTTGCTTTCATTTTTGCCCAGTCTTTCTCGACTCCATCGCTTTAAATAATTATGTGTTTCTGTATTTTTCTGCTATTATTTTGGTATAAATACGTTGTGGTGTTGTCCTGTAGACTTTCAACGTTTATCATTGGTGTGTATTCGCGTGTAAAAATTTTATGAATGAATGTGTTTTTATTCGCATTTCTTACAATACTAGTTTATAATCGCTTCATATCTCTGCCGATGATAGTGGCCTAACATCCAAAATTTGTCCTCCGGTATTTTCAAAGGTATACTTGTGTTGTTCTTTACGAGGGAGAAAGTAATATTAATACGTAATTTATTTGTGCTACAGAATTCCTTCAGAATCCGTTTCGTTATATCGTGGTTTTATGACTGGTACTATGTCATCACTATTACGGGAATTAAAGTCACCCATAATGAACATACTCGTATATTCATTCTGTGGAATTGCATTTAATATGCTCTCTAGGAGTCCGTAGATGTTTTTTATTGTATTTACATATCTGTTCCTCTCAGTTGGATAAATGGCTATCTAGTTTAATCTTTGTACAAACTATTTTTTCTGAAACATATTTACAGTCTTTTACTTGGTTTGCAAATTTTCTGGTGTATTAATAGGGCAAGTCCTTCTTTGGCTCTGGTTTTTTATAACAGAACTATATAACATAAAGTAGTTATGTAACGTAATTTGGCTTTGTCCCTTTTTGCCTCTTGTGAACAAATATCAATGTTCTTTTCAAGTTCTGTGGGTGTTTCTTGTGCTCTTGAGGTTAGTGATTTTACTTTCCGATTCAAAGAATATTTTTCTTTATCCTTTTTCTCACATTGTTCGTCAATGTTAAATCCATCCTGTGCCGAGGTATAACACTGTCTCTCTATGCAAAATATTTATAGTCCGTCAGTAGAGTGCTAACCTCGCTGAATACTTCCTCCTCCATTATCCGGGCCTGTGACCGGTAGCAGTACTATAAAGCTATTCGGTCCACCCAACAGCATTGCTGGCGGATTTTTTTTTCAGACCTTTATTTACACAGAAGCTTATTGGTGGTTCTACTTCGCATTTCAATCTTTATTATTGTGTTTGTGTATATTTGTTTTTGCATTTTTTGATTAGCAGTACATTCTCATAGGCTTTTTGTTGGTATATAAACGTTAAGTCGTGGTTTCTCCCTTACGTTATTTTATTTTCAATTTTAAGCCAGATTTTTTGAAGAATATGAAGCGTTAAGCTATAAAACATATTGAGAATAGAAAATAATAATAAAAATCGAGCATTTAATGTTTTAGTTTTAAAAAAACTGAAAATATATGAAAATTTTTACAAAATATTTAAAACTCTGGTTTTTATGCGCAGTTAACACTATTAAAATTAAAGTCATCTCAAAATACACATTTTAAAATATTTTGATTGTTTCTAATTCTACTTAAACTCTATAGATTTTTGTCAACAGCAATACTTTTGGTATCATCATCATCAGTTGGTGCTACAGCCCTTAGTGAGCCTTTGCTTGTCCCAAAAAATATTCTTCCATTATTCCCTGTCGAGTGTCTGTCTTCTGAATCCCCTTAATATAATTGCCCTTAAATGTTCCTCTACATCGTCAAGATATATTTAGTTTGATGGTTTTTATATCTACATCATCAAAAAGTCTATAGAGTTCGAAATTATATCTCCTTCTCCACAGATCCTGTTCGTTAACTTCGCAAAATATGGGTCTCCATATATTTTTTTCAAAGATTCGTAGTAATTCTTCATATCTAGTTGTTATTGCCCTTGTTTTCGATCCGTAAGTGAGCACTGGGTGTATTATTGTTGAGCGCCTAGGCCAAAATAAAAGCGCTTAGCCAAGCATTTTGTTTTTCTTATTTCTTTGGATGTGTTGTTTTTGTAGTGACCCTTAGGAGAATACTTCCAATGATTCTATAGTATCATGTTGCATCTCCTATCAAGTCATTTTGTGGTATTCTTGATTTAGCCGACATATATTTAGTTTTGTGGGTGTTAACCAAAAGTCTTGATACGTGTGAAAGCTTCAACTGCTTCATTTCGGGTTTTTCTAATGACCACCATATTATCAGTATATGCAATTATTTGCATACTACAAGTTTATATCGCACTCTTGAAGTTTATTTCCGAGTCTCTCATAGTTTCCGAGTTTAAGGCTAGGTTGAACAGCGTGTATGGTAGCTCATCGCGCTGGCGCAGTGCTCTGTTAGTTTTAACTGATTCTGAAACATCCCCTTATACCTACCCATAGTTTACATTCGACTTTCCTTATTGACATTTATGCCAATTCTTTTGGTATTCCAAATTCGATCATAACCGAATAGATGTAATGCCACTCTATGTCATACTTCGTAGTTTTTTCTAATATTTGTTTGATGAATGGTATGTGATTAGTGGTAGATCTGTTTTTCATAAAGCATTTTAGGTAGGATCCTATTCTATTGTCAGCATACGGTGCCAGTAATTCGTTAAGTATTAGGGACACAATTTTGTATTCCGCATTAAGAAGAAAAATTCCTCTAAAGTTGAACTAATCAAACACGTTTCCTTTTTGAGCATATGTTTCTAGTATTCCAATCTTCTGGTAAAGCGTGTTCTTGTTATATCTGTATTAATATTTTGTAAAAGAGGGTTACAAATGTTTGACCGCCACATTTAAATATTTCTGCGGGTAGGTTGTCTGCTTCAGATGACTTGTTTCTGGCTAGAGATTGAATTGCTTTATTTATTACTTCCAAAGTTAGCTCAAAGGTAGCTCAGTTTCCTCCTATTCTAATTTTATATCATCTCTACCTTTAGCTCTACTTTCTCGAAATAGCGTAACTTAGTACGTAAAGTGTTTCTGCTACATTTTCAGTACTTCTGCATTGTCGTTAAAAAATCATTTATGGGTTCGGACTTGGTTCTGTTCCTGTTCTATTCATTCTGTTGGTCATTTTCAGATACGCGTCATTGTTCTCTTTGGTTACCCTTTTCCATTCCTCATCAAACCAGCTGTTTCGCTACTCTTTGTATATCTTACCCAACACTTCATCTGTGGTCTTTTACAGCCTGTTTTTTATAGACTTTCAATAGGTGTTAAGTTTAGTGAAATCTGCTTCACTTCTGGAAAGCTCTGTTAGTTAGCATACTTGTTCCTTGGTTTCTTACAACACCAGTACACTACAATTTATCAATAATATATTTAATTATTTTGGGCTTAGTTTTATCGTTTCTGGCGGTTAATATACGTGTTCTGAAACTTCCAGCTATGAGATAGTGATCGGAGTCAATAATATACCTCTATAACTTCTGCAGACTTTATTTGATCCATATCTTAAATCAATCGGTACGTGGTCTATCTGATTTTGGATTTGTTGATATATGGATGTCCACGTTACTTTATATATACACTTATGTTATAAGTATGTACTACTGATCATCAGCTTCAGAGATGCTGCGAAATTTACAAGCCTCGTACCATTAACATTCTTTTTGTATGCTATAATATCCTATGATTGGTCAGTACATATCTGTTCTTGTTCTATCTTGGCGTTTATGTCCAAAATAATCAACTTAACGTCGTTATTGCGTCATGGAATGCTTTTTTTCGTGTTTGTTTTATCCTCAGTGTAATGTTCCACGTATTCTTAGAATATATATTTGGCGTTGAAACCTATTATTAAGTTACTACTCTTTTGCTCACTACAAAGTCTACACCAAAGATATGTTTCCTTTGATGGCAGCTATAATAGATTGGATTCAAATGCTTCTGGTGTGTACCGTCCCCTTTCAAGGGAAGCTCTTGTATAGCTGGTATGCCCATATTATGTTTACAATTCTGTACGCCCAAAGAGCTGTAAACGACCAAGGGCAGTGGCGCAGAAGATCTAATTTTGAATTGTATCAGCTCTTTGATGAGCCAGATGTCATAACGTTCATTAAAACACAGCGACTTAGATGGGCTGGACACATAATAATAATGCCAGAAAATACCATTGCTAAAAAGCTAACCACAGGAACACCTGTAGGAAAAAGATGTAAAGGCCGACCGCGAATTAGGTGGTTAGATGGAGTAGAAACCGACTTACGAATATTAAAAATCAGAAGATGGCAACATGTTGCCAAAAACCAAACAGAATGGCGACGAATCTTAGAGCAGCCAAGATCCACAGAGGATTGTCGAGCCAAAGATGATGATGAAGAGTGCCTCTGAGAAATCTCTTCGCTTGTACAGAGTACAATGTTCTTAAGTTCTATGATCTATGATAGTGTCGATAATCATCGTATTAAAAACAAAATTTTATATCGAAATTAAATTTTTTAGAATGTCTCTTAGAGCTAAAATAAAGTTGTACTTAAAGTAAAGATTCATATTTTATTAACACCGATTTTACGAAAAATTTTATTATCCTGTAAAACCCTAAAAGAACAAGTGTTCAAAATTTCAGAAAAATGGAACGTTTTCGGGTTCATAACTTTGTTCACCTGGCTCGGAATTGCTCAAAAATATTTTTGCTAAACACTTGCGTCGTGCTACTTACATGACATATTTTTTTAAATAAAAATCTCCTCTTGTACTTGATTTAAAACAGCTAGAAACATCTATGGATTTTAAATAAAAATATTTTTTTAATTTCAAGTCCTATTTTTGAAAAATTCATAGATAAGCTCACGTGTTTTTAATCTTTTTATAAACTTTTTGGAGTAGACTCCACCTTAGAATTTGAAAAAATATTTTTATTGCATTCAAACATTTTACTAATTTCATCTTACATTGTAATAACTCAGTATTTTTGCCTTTTGTACTGTATTGTAGTTTTTTGGTAACGTGTTTGAGCTTAATGATGCGTGACAGTTTTTATTTGTTCTTTTTACTAAATATAATGATAAGAAAAGGTGTAGTTTGCTATTTAAAAAGTTATTTGGCATGTTTTTTTGTTTTGTTTTTCAGCTTTTTTGTCTTGAAACTAACTATTTATCTATTATTTTATTTATCTTTATATTTATGTTTATATATTGGATTTGAAATTTCCGCGGGAGCTATATGTGATTTCAGTTGTTTTTCGGATGTGACTATGCGTTAAATAGTTTGGTGTTTTGAAAAACCATTGTTTTGGCGACGTTTCGGTAAGGTCACACTTGCCATTGTCAGTCAGATTAGTTCTGCTTCTTCTTGATGTTCTTGAGTTCTCATAGAACATCAAGAAGAAGCAGAACTAATCTGACTTGAACAAGTGTGTTTTGCTCTTTGCACTTGCTTTCGGCAAGTGTGACCTTGCCGAAACGTCGCCAAAACAATGGTTTTTCAAAAAACCAAAACTATTTAACATGGAGTCAAACCGGGAAAACAACTGGTCGATAATTCCATTATGGTACAGATATAAAAAAGGATATTTATAAAAATGTAGGCATGATATTCTCCAGGCTTGGACCCTTTTTAAAAGATCTAGTTACCTTGAGATTGAACCTTCCATGTAGCTCTTTGGCGGTGGCTTTTTTTAGCCTAATGCAAAGAACCGCAACATTTACCAGGCTACACTGACACATAAAACGCTCTGCTGTTTTTTCCTCTACGTGATAGAATCTGCCTAGATCATCGTCTGCCGATCCCATCAGCTGCAACTGACCATTCAGCTGCAACTGACTATTCAGCTTGCAGTTCCCTGTTACTAGACCTGCTATGGCTTTGACTGTTTTCCTGTCTTTACTTATTAGGTCTGCTGTAAATTTTGGCGAATTTTCAATAGTGAACTGCTTCACCTGTCTTTGGCCTGATGAATTCCTCCACCATTTTAGAGATATTTGAGCTACCCACTTTCCTTGTAGTCATTCTGCCTTTTCAATGGAGCAGAAGTGTTCCGGTCCAATGAATTAAATTATTGAACCTTGTTTGGCCATTCCATTGGCGTTTTCATTGCCCATATGACCCTCATGCATCGGCACCCACTCAATCCTATACTAGCTTAGAACTAACAGTAGTGAATTGCCGTTATTTCCGCCTGGAAAATTGTAACATCCTTAGATAGACTTACAAGGAACTGTATCCTTTACTTTATCCCTACTATACCGGCTTCTACACCCTCCGATATACCAGGTAGCTTTCGCATATATGAGTACACCTTTCTTCTAGTCTTCTCTGCCTGGTATATTAATTTTAAATTTATCGTCAAAGCTGTATCTTGTAGTTGTTGCATTCAAGAACTGTCCCATTATGATATCTGCTTTTAGCTTCTCGATTATCAGAACGATGCGTCTAGCTTATGTGTTGTTGACTATTTATTAATCTGTGCATCACTGATCTAGTTTCGCCCTATATAAAGATATGAAGTGGTAGCTTCAACAGGACTTTCAACGTCGCTGTGGGAGTTGTTTTTATGGCTTCCGTAATATACAGGGATGCTAGCCTTTTTGAGTTACTTCGAAGCCTTAATGCTCTCACTTGCTGAGTTTTGGTCCACTACTTCACAGGCCTATAGGTTATTGGTCTAATAACCCTTGTGTACAACCATAGGGTCAAGAACATAGTAGCTTTCTGTGTGATTTTCAGTATGTGAGTATTACATGTAAGATTATGATTCAAATATGCCCCTAGGTATTTTACTTCTTTGACAAAACGAATCTCTGTTCCTCCCAGTACCAACGGTTTTAGGCATTGTAAAGCTGTCTTTTTTGTAAAGTTAGAGACAAACAGATACAACATGGGCGAACTTGCCCCTGACGGCGATTACAATATTGTAAGCGTAACCTAGAAAGTAAAAGCCTTTATGTACAAATTTTTCAGAAGATCATCTACCAAAGTTGCTCAAAGTAGAGGTAACAGAACTCCTTCTTGTGGACAGCCTCTACCTGCTTTTGCTTTGGTGGTTATTTTACCCAGAGTGGATATTATTATCCTATTTTCCAGGGATGCCCCCATCCATCTGCGTATTACCGCAGGGGTGTCCCGTTTACTCATTGCGTTTATGAAATAGTTGGTGATCTTCTTGTTCTCTGTTCAATTATCGTACGTTAGCTATCTAACTGGCTACACTAATTTTGTCAAATTATTCTCTCAAGTCTTTTATCCATTGTTTTAAGTTGGTTGTAACATTATTAAATGCTCCTTTAATATCTAAAAAGTGGCCATTGCTATCTCTTGGTCCTTTATTGTCTTTGACATAAGCATATTTAGATCATCCAATGCTAAGTCCGTAGATTTACCAGGTTGATATATGATATCCGTTATTGCTTATGAGTATGGAAAAGAGTATGGTCTAAAAATAAATGTCAAGAAGACGAAATTTATGAGAATATCGAAAACTCAAATAAATAACGAGAATCTTTTAATAAACGGAATCAAAGTTGAACAAGTGGACAAATGCGCATATCTGGAAACAATGATTAACTCCACAAATGATTACATTCAGGAAATCAAAATCAGAATAGAAAAGGCTAGAGCAAATTTCAACAAAATGAGAAGAGTGCTATGTACCAGGGATTTAAAACTGGAACGGGCGATTTAAAACTGGAAAGAGTTAGGTTGGCGAGGTGCTTTGTTTTTTCGACTTTATTTTATGGAATGGAACCTTGGACCTTGAATGCAACATCAATGAAAAAACTGGAATTATTCGAGTTGTGGGTATATAGAAAAATTCTGAAACTATCGTGGACAGAACAAGTCACAAACAAAGAGGTTCTGAGAAGGATGAATAAAGAAATGGAAATTTTAAATACAATTAAAACAAGAAAATTAGAATATCTCGGACATATTACACGTGAAGAGAAATACACCTTGCTCCAACTGATTATGCAGGGAAAGATCCAAGAAAAGAGAAGCATAGGGAGGCGTAGAATGTCATAGCTGCGCAACCTGAGAGAGTAGTACAAAAGAGAGGAGTCAAAAGTCCGAATAGCTATGATGATTGCCGACCTCCGCCGCGGAGATGGCACTTGAAGAAGAAGAAGTTGCTTATCTGTTGTTGTTATCTATTCATATTCTCCAATTATTTCGCTTATGCCTGTTTCTAACTTTTCTGTTAAGATTTTTACATATAGTCTGCCCGTAGATGATATTATACTGAGTCCTGGATAGTTCTCGAATTTGTCTCTAGTTCCAATCTTATATAGAGATTTAATATACGCTTGTGCTGATTTGGTCGATAAATTTTCTTGATTTAATAACTTTTTAATTTGTCCCTGTCTTACTTTTATTTAGTTTTCCGTATGGGTTTCTTGTTGCGCTATTGCTTTTGCCATAAATTGCGGACGATTTCCAGTTAGTAGTTGTTTGTAGCATTCCTTTCATTATTGGTCGTTGATTTGGCCAACCACCATTCCCTCTGTCTTATTTTTAAAATGGTTTCAGGTTCTTGTGTTTGTTCTATCTTTGCACATAATTCATCATGTCTTACTTCTGTTTTATTCCTGTCAAAAAAAACCTTACGAGAGTAGACTAAAAAATGAAGATGTAACTTTTAAAATGTGGACGTTTCTTGCTATAGTTTAAACTGTTAACTTTATACAATCCAAAATACCAGAAACGTGACAAACGGTACAAATTAAATCATTGTTTTAAAAAGGCGACCATAATAATTATTGCGAAAACTATAGAAAAATATTCTCTAAAATTATTAAAAATAGCTTAGAAAATATTACATAATCCATTATGGGAAAAGAATAACATAGTTCATTTAAGTTAGTTAAATGTTTAAACATTAATTTAGTTAAAATGTTAAACGACATTTAAAGTCAGAAAATTTTCAGAGAATAACGCGCTTTCGTGAGTTTATTAATAAAGTCTAATATATTGATACATTTGATTTACTTTGTTTTTGTATTGTAGATCATGCAGATCATACCGATTTTTAATGTATCCACTGGCCGATACTGAAGAAACGAAAAGAAGAAGGTTTGAACAGTGGAAAAATATTTTCTGGAAAATAAAATAATTATAAATTAGGCATTTTTAAAACCGCAGGGTGTGATTGTGCTGCTTGAAGAACACGCATTTTTAATATTTTCTTACCCTCTTCGAGAGGGACTGAAACCGTTCTTTGGTACATTTTTTAATACTTCGACGTAATGTTCTCATGTCAGGATTGTTTTTTCAAGTTTTCGGTTTCGATAAGTAAACATGATGTATATAAAAGTTAATATTGTAAGGTGTATGATCACAATAATGTATATTGTTTAAATATGTATATAAATCTAGGCATCTGAAATGAATTCTTCTATTGCATTGTTATTAAAAAAGAGCTCATGTTAAAAAATGAACACTGTATGTATTTTTAAATAAATGTTTTAACTAAATGTCTTCCTTATTTGTTTATTAAATATATTTTTACTAGCAATAGAACCCGTTTCTGAACAAGATGAATAGGTGAAACGACAGAAAACAGAAATGAACAGTACCTAACAGCAATGAACACCAAAAGAACAAACGAGGAAGTCGCCCAATCACTTTAAAATTTAAAGAAAGGTTGAGCAATTGAGGCGTTCTTTGCAAACACCAAATTTGTCATTATTTACAACAAGAAGGTATCTAAAAAAAGGTATGTAATTAAACCGTATTAAGTTTACGGAAATTCTCAAAAACAGTGATTTTTTTTATTTAAACAAAAATATCCCTGTATCAACTACTAACTTCAGAATGTTAAGAATGCAAAAACTGTTAGAAATTTGTTCTCTAAAACTAAAACACCCTTGTCCACTTTGGAACAAGTGAACACAATTTATAAAATTCCATGCGCTAATTGCGATTTATGTTACATTGGTCAATCTGGTAGATCATTAAAAGGTCGTCTCACTTCACATCGTAGCGACATTAATTTATCGAAACACACTTGTGCCCTAGCACAACATGCGATAAATACAAAACATGAAGTGGATTTTAATGAAGTTAAGATCCTTGCCACTGAACGCAATCTAGCTAAAAGACAGTTTTTGGAAATGTGTTCAATATTAAAACACCCTAATGCATTGAATAAGAGAACTGACATAAGTAACTTGAGCCAAATATATCATGCTTTAATTTTGCAGAATTAGGCTACTTAATCTTTTCACTACATTAATGTCATATTTGGTGTACTAGTTGAACTTTTTTCCATTTTTCATAAAACAATTTTTATACATAAATAGAAATTTTTTTTTTTTTTTTTTTTATTAACATTTAAGATTTTTTACAATCTGTTTTGCAGTGAAAACAATAAGTAAAACTTTTTGTCTTTACATGACAGAGAGATGTAAGGTCCAGTGACCAAATCATCACGACACAAGTTGGCTTTTTTACCGGTAGGATGCGCACATACACTGATACGCGAGCACTAAAAGCGGCACTGATCACAATGTCTGGGTGCTGTTGAGGGCCTAACTCCCACTACTGTAGGCTCTGTCAGGATCGGTGAGGTATGTCCAAGGGGTCATGTCGCTTCAATCTCTTCGCTTGTTGGTTGTTGAGAAGGTTGTGTGCCAGGGTATTAGGATGCACCCGCAACCTGTTTTGATATTGTTCAGAAGATTTTTTGCACTCTTCAGAGACTGTTAGTACCTGGAGAATTTATTTATTTTATTTCTACATAAATAGAAATAAAATAAATAAATATATCAATAAAATAACTTAATATCTTTACTTAATTTTACTATTACATATGCAACCCACATTGCATTTCAATACACTAATTACTTTAATTAGTGTTTCAAATTTTATATTAAAATAATACAAATATTGTAATTGATTCATAGAATCCTTTACAAATCACAGCTCCAAGTATATTGAACCTTGGGCTGTTTGGAAATTATAAAATCGTTAACCACCTGGCTGTTTAACTAGCCATAATGTTTAACGTCATTACATACTTATGAGGTTGAATGAAAATCTCCTGTTTATAAATTTGGGCAGTGAGGGGAGTTGTGTTTACACTACCAACTTTTTTCACTGTGTTGTCCTTTGCAACCGGGTAGTCATCCAAACTCAGTTAAACTTAAATTAACCGCCCAAAATTTGGGTTGGTATTTACACCTTGTTGATCTGTCAAAAGTATTTTTGACCTCAAGGTTGGCTGTCTTTTTGCAGTTTAGTTCGTTCCTGTTTCATTAAACGCCATTTTCCCGGCGACATTCATAGGGCTTTGATCGGTAACTTCATATTTACTATTTTTTAAAATTTTATTAATATCACTTATAATGCTACCTAAAGTTAAAATCAAAGCTTAATATCCATTAAATAGTTGGAAGTTATTTATGATTTTCTTGGTTCTTACTCACTTATTAACATTAAATAACATTGAATTTACTTTAGACCACATGGTCATTTGCTGTGCTAATTTTTTTACAAGTTCATATATGTTGTTAGTTGCTTAACTGTTTATACAAGATCAGCGTATTATGTCCATTTACTTAGTTTCATTCACATGTTTGTTAATAACATTGACTGCTACATATCTTTTTAAGGTAACAATTAACATCGTTTCCATGATTGTGTGGTTCTCATATTGTAATAATTTTTTAGATGAACTGATGATGCTTTCAAAACTCGAAAGCGAAACGTCTTCAAAATAGATAAAGTAGCCTATCAACTTTGTCTTTTATTTCTCCACCTAGAGACCGATATAAGAACCCACCACTCGTCTGAGTGATCCTTATATATATATATATATATATATATATATATATATATATATATATATATATATATATATATATATTATATATATATATATATATATATATATATATATATATATATATATACTTAAATATGTTCTATTAAACACTGTAAAATTTAATGTCTTTCAAATATTTGAGCACTTTATTGAACTGGTAGCTTAGTAGATCCTTCATGTTGGTAGGGAGGTTATTTTTTCTTCTTTCTTGGGTGTATGTTTTGCATTCTAACAAAATATGTTTCACAGTTATTTGGATCTTGCAGTTATGGCAGAAAGGGATGGCTTCTTTATTTATTAAGTGAATATGGGTTGGTGTAGTATGTCCCAATCGTAGTCGAGTTATTATCACTTGTTCACAACGTTTGAGTGGGAGTGGTAAGGTGGTGCCGACAGTTGCTATAACATCTTTTAATTTATTGGATGTGGAATTCCAGTTACACTGCCATAAGTTGGTAATATGTTTTTTAATGGAGGTTTTATGGTCGTTTCTTGTTATCATGTGTGACACAGGGATGCTTTCATCTAGTGCAGCTTCATTCGCAAGTTAATCTACTGCTTCGTTTCCCTTGATTCCCACGTGTGATGGCACCCATACAAAAGTTATTTCTATGTTTTTTGTTGATAGTAGTATGAGTTCATTTTTTATTAGCATTATAATTTCATTTGATGGATACAATTGCTGTAAAGCTTTTAGTGTACTTAATGAGTCAGATATTATAACATAATGAGGTGCGGATTTTCTTCTGCAAACTTTCAGTGCCTCTAAAATACCCATTGCTTCTCCAGTAAATATGCTACTACTCGAAGGGAGTCGTATTTTAAAGTGATCTGATCAATGTATGTAAGCCGCTGCTAGTCCTGATTAAGTTTTTGATGCATCAGTGTAGATACGTTCAGAATTTGGATATAGGGATATTATTTCATGGTACGATTGATGTATTATTGTTGAGTTAGTGGATGTTTTGGGATAGCGAGTAAGGGATGTATTTACAATTGATGGAATAGTTGACCAAGAGGGAAAGTTTTGGGTTGGATTTATGATGGCACTAAACTGCTCATAGTCGTAACCACTGAATTTGATTCTTTCATGAAAAGGGAGTGTATTAATCGGTTTATTTTTGTAATTACTGATACATTTAGGTTTTAAAATATTTGAATGCATGGGATTTTGATGATTTCATGATATACAAGTTGCATAATTTAGTGACAATTGTTGCCTTCGTAAGTGTAAAGGTAGTTCGTTAGCTAATACTTGAAGGCTATTGGTTGGGCTAGTTCTAAATGCGCACAGAGCAATTCTTAGTGACGTTGTTTGAATTGAGTTTAGTTTTTTTAATGTAGTTTTTTTGGCAGTACCATAACATATTGAGCCGTAGTCTAATTTGCTACGTATAAGTGATTGGTATAAGTTTAATGTGGTTCTTGTATCTGTTCTCCACGTACGGTTTGAGAGAATCTTCAGGAGATTAATTCTAGGTTGGCATTGTTTTTGCAAGGTATGTATGTGGCTTTTCCAGTTTAGGGTGCAATCTAAAGTTAACCCCAGACAATTTATTTCATTTGTTTCTTTTAGAGTATGTCCATTTAAAGTTAGATTAACGTTCTTTATATTTTTCCGTTTGCTAAATATTATGTACTGTGTTTTTTTCAGGACAAAAGTTAAAACCAGTTAAGTGACCATTTTTCCAGCGTATGTAAAGACATCTGTATTACTTCAGCCGCACATTCCACACTTCTGCTTTTATGGTAGATAATCAAGTCGTCTGCGCATAAATTGGCTTTAATCGGTAATCTCATTTCGTCCAAGATGTTATTTATTGCAATCAGAAACAATTTTGGGCTTAAAATGGAGCCTTGCGGAATTCCATTTTTAAGAGAGCGTGGACTAGAGTTTTAACCGTTAGCTCTTACTTCAATGTGCCTATTAGTTAAGAAATTTTGTATAAAAGCTAGTGTGTGACCCTCGATTTCAAATTTTTGTAGTGTTTTTAAGATGTTATATTTCCATGCAGTGTCGAATGCTTTACTAATATCAATAAAGACTAGCTAGTAATTTTTGATTGTGTAGAAATGCTTCATGGATTTCAGACTCAAGCGATACTAAGTTGTCGGTAGTGGATCTGCCTTTACGAAACCCACTTTGATATGGGGATAATAACATTGAGTTTTCTAGGTGCCATACTAGTCTGTTATTTATAATCTTTTCCATTAGTTTACACATACTACATGTCAAGGAGATTGAACGATATGACAAGGGATCGTCTTTAGGTTTGTTGGGTTTAAGAATTGGGATGATAATTGCATAAAGCTAAAGTATGCTTTGCCAAAAAGTTCTCCAAATTTAACTGAGACAAGGCGCAGTTATTATGACGTAACCATTGCTGGATTTCTTCGCTAGAGTATGCCTTGAGCGTTCCCATGAAAGTTTTGACTAGCGGTTGCAGTTTGTATGTTGAATGTGGAGGTAATGAAATTATAAGTTTGTTATTCTCCCTTACCAGATTGATCACATCTAAATTCCGAGTATGGCTGTAGTGTCCATCCAATATAAGAAGTAAAGAAAACTCTTTAGAGGGTTTAACGGTATCTATGAAGTGTTTAAACCACTGTGTAAATAAATTAAACTGCACCTAACCACTAGGATGAAGAGTTGATATCGATCCAAAAGGAGTACCAAAAGAAGTCAAGATTCATCTTATCATTTTAAACAATTATTACAGTGTTTAGTTTTTTAGAATAATATCCTCATTTGTATATTTATAAAATGATAAATTTAGTTTATTAAATACAGTACAATATATTGACCAATATTTTACAATTTTGCAGTTTTATTTCGTTTAATGTTCAAGAAGACGATATCTATCTCAATGAATTAATACAGGTTCCTATGCCCTAAGCCTCAAATCTTAATTATGGGCGCCTTAGAAATAGCGCCTTATCATATTTTAAGGGTGAATTTCAGGGTAAAGCAATGTCAATAACTGAAAATAAATACAAACATTACATAGCTACATATTTAGTCAACATGAGTGCAGAAGTCGGTTAACTTAGATACTGTAGTTCCTGAGAAAAAAAAATGAAAAGTTCACATAAAATTTTGTTTTTACTCTCCTGAAAAGTTTGCGATTTCGGGGTTATGGCACTAACGAAGTCTTGAACGATATAGCCTATATGAAAGAAATGGCATTGGATGAGAAATAGAATATTTTTAAAGATATATCTTATAACCCCGCAGTAGAATGCGTGACTTCATAAAATATAAGAACAATCAGAAAAAAAATGATACAGCAAAGAAATTCAGAAAGAAAAGAGAAAAAATGCTGGGAAAAATATAACAACACAAAAAGCCATTATAATAAATAACAGTAGGTAAATATCTAGTAGAAAAGCTGGAAAGGATTAAAAAATGAAATAAACGAAAAATACATAACCAATATTAGACAGTTTTTCTCCTTTTTCCGACAGTCTCAATATTTATATCTTCAGGTTGCATGTTCCTTATAAAACTTTTTATGATAAAATTCAATAATTTTTAAGTAAATTCCTTCATCAATACGACCATGAACATCTTTTAAAGAAGGTTAATATTATTTTGAATTATTGATATACATTTTTATTTGTTTTAATTATTGAAACGTAATATTATATAAACAAAAAATGCTGCGATGGCAAATATGTTAGTTAATTGCTTTGATTGTTCTAAAAATTCAAGGTATTAGTTATGTATATGTGGTCCTTTAGTCGTAATAGTTTTGATCTGCTAAGCCATAACAGAATTTAAGTCAATATGGTAAGTTATAAAAGACATATTATATTTTCCAATATATAAATATATTGCTCATCTCAAGTAGTTTAGTACCCTGTTATCCGAAGGATATTGATATATCTGCTGTAATTATTGTGAAAAAGAATGTTTATTGTAATAGCTTGAAGCAACTACATTTATAATTGTATACTTTATAGTTTGTTCTATCATATTGTCTAATTTTTGCAATATTTGTTTCTGTTCAAGTACTTCTTCTTCGTCATATATTAGGCCATGGATCTTTTCTTGTCCTATATTAAGGCTATATAGTGTTGTATTTGTTACGTTGGCTGTCAGGTATCTCGCTGTCTTTTAAATGTGTCTGTTGCTTTCAAATATATTGATATTGTTACACTTCTTTAAAATGACTTTATTCAAACATCCACTTGTTACAATACTTTAACTTTAATTTCAACTGTTGCAAACTGTCAACAACATCCGCTTATATATATATATATTTTCTGACGTTCCAGAATTCACTAGATAATTCAGGATTTTTCGATGGTATCTCGAAAATTCTAAAAAACTTCTTCGTTATTTATTCTTTTTCGTCAAGGTACTTTTTCTATATGAAATTAATCAGGTACTTTTTCTATATGAAATTAATCTCGCGGAACTGTCGTAAAACTGCTCCCTTCTTTATAGTTCATCATCATCATCAGCCATTTTGCGTCCACTGCTGAACATAGGTCTCCCGTAAATAATTCCATTGCATCCAATCTTGAGCAACTTGAATCCAGTTAGACTGGATGCGCTTTAAATCGTCCGACCACCTTGTTGGAGGACGTCCTCGACTACGATAAGCATCGTGTCTAGGCCTCCACTCTAAAATTTTCTTTGTCCATCTTCCATCTCTGACCCTAGCAACATGTCCTGCCCAGTTCCATTTCAGGGTTGTAATTCTTTCAACTGCGTCCGTCACACCAGTTTTTCTCCTTACTCTCTGACTCGAAACTCTGTCCCTGAGTGATACGCCCAACATTGACCTCTCCATCGCTCTCTGTGCCACTTGTATCTTATTAATTACTTTTCTGGTAAGCGTCAATGTTTCTGCTCCATTTGTCAGAACTGGAAGTACACACTGATCAAAAACTTTTCTCTTCAAGCACATGGGAATAGCTGATTTAAAGATATTCTTTATAGTTATTCGCCTCGAATAACTGGTCTTTCAGGGACCGATTGAAGCCAACAGGGTGGATCAGTTCCATGGTATAGAGCTAATCTCTCGATATGAACTACTTTGGGTTTACTTCTAGCCGAAAACTGGATGCAGTAGATTACACGGTGTACGGGCCTTCCCAGCTTCGTTGAAATGTCGGACAAAGTCCCTTCTTACGTGTGGGATTGGATCACCTCTTTCGAATGTTGTACCTGTAACATGCATGTCGAGCCTGGCCTTGGCGTTATAATTTGAAACTTCAGATTTTTACGAGAAAATTCAGTGACTTTTTCCATATTTTCTTTCAAATTTTCGATGTACCGGGTTTCTCATTATATTTTGAGCCCCACTATTTTCCTTAATTTCGGGAATACAAAAGAAAGTTTCAAATAAAAGTTGTATTATTTTATCTGTACCGACCAACAATGTAGCAACAGACCAAATTTTGTATACAGGAGTCCCAATAAAATGCATCTTCAATATTTCAAATAGGACACCCTATATTTTTTTATAGTTTTGAGTAGCCCTGCATTTTCTGATTACCAATATTATAACATTGTGTAGCATTAGTTTTGTTCTATAATGGCATACGGTATTACAAAAGGGTAACCATAGGTGGCTATGCAACTGACATTTCAAAATGAAACAATTATTAATTTATTATAAATTGTCAGTCCTCATACCTAGATGGGTTATACTGCAGATAAAAAGTAGATATATTCTTAATTTATGTAAAAAATAATAAAAACAAGCAAGCGGCAAGAAGAGAATATAGGTTGTCTTATCCAGATCGACAGACTCCTTCTGCAAATACATTTTTACAATAATTATCGTCATGTGATAAATGAAAAAAATGTTTGAACAGAAGAAACGTACTATCGTAGGAAATGACACTGAAGATCTTAATACTTTGCTTTACTTTGAAGGTAAAAATTAAATACTTAAATAATAGATTAAATCCATAATAATATTTTTATTTTAGAAAATTACGAAACAAGTCTAAACAATGCTACTAATGCATTAGAGAAAAGCCGTGCCACGATACATAGAGTTTTAAAAAAGCCGTACAAAATATTACCGGTACAAGAACTTACCGATGTCCATAAGAGAAAGCGTATAAAGTTCTGTCAAGACATGCATACAAATTTGAAAAATGATCCTAATTATTTTTATAACATTTTATGAATAGATGAATAAAATTTTTCAACTTCGGGCATTTTTAATAGAAGAAATAGGTATTCGTTCGAACAGAAAAATAATAGAAAAAGAAAAATTAAGCAAATAAAAAAGTCAGGAAGAAAATCAATAAATGTGTGGTGCGGAATATTTCAAAACAAATAGTTGGACCATTGTTTTATGATTATAAATTAACTGGGGAATCATATTTGGTTACAGTCATTACAGAAGTGGATGAGTTATTAAATCAAAATTATACACAAAATCAATTAAATAATATTGTAGCCGTTCAAGAACATTTGAATCATCAATTTAATGTGTGGATCGGCAATAAGGGTACCATTACATGGCCTCCAAATAGTCCCGACTTAACACCATGTGATAGCTTTTTACGGGGGTTTTTAAAAGAAAAAGTGTATTTTGTTTCAAATACAAATATTAACAGTATCACGGCAAAAGTTCGCGTCGAAATTGAAAATTTAAATGGTCATAATAACACAATATCTGACGCATTAGAAAATTTGAGAGGAAGCTATTACTTGTGCATTGATAACAATGGAGGGCACTTGAGTATCTATTGTAATCTTAAATGTAGTATTGTAAGTCATAAATGTTGTTGACTTTCCAAATAATTTTGTTTTCTTATCTTAGTATAGTATAGTACTACCTTACGCCATTATAGAACATAACTAATGCTACATTATGTTATATATTTGTAATCAGGAAATGCAGGGCTATTCAAAACTATAAAAAAATACAGGGTGTCCTATTTGAAATATTGAAGATGCATTTTATTGGGCGCTCCCTGTATACAAAATTTGGTCTGTTACTACATTGTTAGTCGGTACAGATAAAATAATACAACTTTTATTTGAAACTTTTTTTTGTATTTCCGAAATTAAGGAAAATAAGTGGGAGTCAAAATATAATGAGAAACCCTGTACATCGGGGGTGAAAGTTCTTCTTCGCAGAAAGGCAATATGTCGAAAATAAGATCTTGAGGAAGCTTCATTTCTCTTTCGGTGATCACCATTAATAGAGAATAACCGGTTGACTCAAGTTCGGAACTTCTATAGGCTAACAGGAATGGAGGAATATTAGAATAACAGTTAATATTTTTCGACCATTTGATCTGATTGTGATTTGAGAGGCGTAGTGCGAGTTTCCTTATTACCCAAGATTATCATTAATTCTGTTTAAAAATTTCGTCTTTGACTAGAAAAAAACTCCATGTCTTGATATGACGTATGGTATAAATGCTTCTGCTACTGTAGTGAGTTCTTGATTAGGAAGAAGTGCAATTTCAGGCCTTTTTGAAAAATAATCCGTTGGAACGGTTAAGGGTTTATTTTCAATATTTTAAGCATATTTTTAAGAAAAAATTGTTTAATATAACTTTATTTATAAAATTATTACAATATAGTACAAAATTTCAAGAATATTATCTTAAATTTTGGTACAAAAATATTTAAAATTAAGAAAACGACAGCTAATTTTGCTAGATGGAAAAATCGTAACGTCGAGATATTGTTCATTTTATCGTATTTTAAAAATTTGTAAAGTAAAAAAGCCGAATTTTTTTCATTTTTGAAAATTTTTTGTCAAAATTTAAATAATTTGATGTTGTAAAATTAATAATAACAACAAAATTAACAATGTTTTAACGTTGCGACCTAGTAATTTATAAAAGAAGTGAGCAAAATTTGGGAAGGATCGATTGAGTAGTTTTTGAGATACAGTAAACACCGACGTTAAAAAAAATTATTGCAAGGACAACGCGTTTAAACGAAGCTTATTTTTTATACTCACACAGTATCATCTATTCAGGCCCATATAGTGACGTGTTTCGACAAACTCTGCCTTTTGTATTACATTTGCAGCCATTTTATCCGCTCTAGTAATTCAATTGTTGTAACTTGACACTATATTTATTCCAATTTCTATGTGAGTGCTCAACCATCTCACTCACCTCACTCTTCTCACTCACTTGTCTCACTCAGTCACTCACTCACCTCACTTACTCACACACTCACCTCAATCACTCACCTCAGTCACTCACGTCACTCACTCACCTCATTCACTCACCTAACTCACTCAACTCAATCACTTCACTTACTCAATAATCTCACTCAACCCATTCACTCCTAAATGCCTAAACCTTTATCAATTTTGTTCCGATCACTCTAAAATTTTAACTAGATATTCTTGAAGAGTTATACTATAGAAAAGAAAAATAAAAAAACGCAATTAAATACCCTACCTCCCTAGGGTTTGTTTGTTTCCTCACTCTATCGTCGTAAGTGACCGAGAATATCCACTGCAACTCGTTCAAAAGGCTCACCGGAAAGATATTGTGTTGTTTTACCACGACTTTTTATTGTAGGGCCTTTTCTACAATTTCATAAATCTCATTTCTTCAGGTGTTCTTTTAACTATAAAATGTATTCCCGAAAGTTTGCTATGAAGTTCTTGTAAGAAACTTTTAAGGTGTGATTTTGGCAGTACCACTTATTAAACTGTAACGTACTTCATCAGGACTCTCCCACTTCCAATATTATAGACCATTGGAAAGATACAGGGCATCTGCTTATTTCCTGCCAAGTAGGTCTTATCCATTTTTGAGTGATTTTCGTATAACTCTTATGTCATTATCTTTCTTCTAACTATTTTTGAGATATTCCAGGGAAGTCATCTTTATCTTCTTGTTTAATTGTAGTCCCCCAAAGACTTACTTCTTCGATTACATTCTCTTTTCTTCAATCTGATACTGACTTTGAACCTGTTCTGTTATTCTATTTCATGTTTACTAATCGTTAGTTGTTTCCTCAGATGTGCAACTTTAGATTCGAGAGTATCCTTTTGACCTATGTGGTCAATTGTAGGAAATCGATTTCTTAGAAACCTATCTCTACTCGTATTTCTAGTAGGGCTATGTGACGGGCTTCTGGATGTAGAACTAGGCGATCTTTTGACCTCGTTCTTTGGTTCTTCTTTCCTTGCCTGAGATCGGCTTCTGCAATTATTTTGCAAATGTCCTATTCCTCCTCAATTAAAACACATTCTGTTTTTAGTTTGAGATTTTTGTAAAGATTTTGCAACATGCCTTAATTCTGAGATAAAATAAGTTATTGATTGTCTGTGATAGTGACTTCCTCATTTCTCGAAATCTTATTCCTTTTAATTTTGGGCAAGATCTGGAAATACTTTTCGTCGCTTCATACTTCTGGGCTGAGATTAGTGCTCCATTTAGCGTTTGGTGATGCTGTAGTTGAAGAGCTTGTTGCCTTTCAACATCCTGTAGTCCATCTATCAATGCATGTATGCCAATTTATGCCAGAAAACTAGGTTCCTGGGGGTATGCCAGATGCAATGATCTTCTTATATCGTCTTCATATTCTTCCAGGTTTTCGTTATGCTTTTGATATTGAACTTTAAGCTAACTTTGGAAAACCTGCTTTAGATGCTGCTGGCCATACCTTGTCTCTAAATCTGGAACGAGAGAGGTATACCCTAGTAAGTGCATCCTGGAATAGAAATTACAAGACGGTTGATGCCTGTCCTTAAAGAAATACTACAAAGGAAGCTGCCATTTCTTTCTTAGTCCAGCCATTTTGTCTAGCTGCAACTTGGAAATGAAAACGATAAGTCTCCCATATTGTTTGCCCATCGAGGTGGGTGAGGTGTGGGTGGTTTTAAATTTTTGACAGTTTTAATTGTATCTGGTTTAATTATGGAAGATGATATAGCTGTTTGTTCAGATTCAACGTTAGTTAATGAAACAATATTGGATTAAGAAGCCTGAATATTACTTTTTCTTTCTAATGGAACTATTTGTCTTTCTAAATTAGACTTTAAATAATTTTTCTGTTCTATTTTATAGTTTTTATCTATTCTACTAGTAATTTGAGTTAGCTCCAAGTAAAAAGTCTTGAGTTCTCTTGTCCACGCTTCTCTTTGAACTCTTCCTTTTCTTGTCTACGGTTCTTCTCCACTTCTCTGCGCTTCTCCTTTTCCTTTTTCTATTCTTGCCTACGTTCTTCTTCCTCTTCTTGTTTATGCTTTTCTTTTTTCTCTTCCTCTGCTTGTCTAAGCTTCTTTATTTTTTCTCTTCCTCTCCTTGTCTACGCTTCTCTTTTTTCCTTTCTCTTCTTGTCTACCTTTCCCCGTTTTCTTCTTGCATTTTTAAAAACCATGAGTGAGTTTAGTTTTATCGGTTGTTTTATTAAATTCAGTAGTTCTTCTATTTAGTATTAAAAATTATCTACTTAATATATCTTCAATCCCACCGCTATCACCAATGTTACACTTCTTTAAAATCAATTTTATTTAAACACCAACTTGTTCACAAAACTTTAACAGAATGACAACTATTAACTTTTAAAACTCAATTACAACTGTTGTTAACTGTCAAAATGTAAACTGTCAACAACATCTGTTTATATATATTTTCTGACGTTCCAGACTCCACTAGGTATTTCAGTGACAGTCAGTTTTCTATAACATCTCGAACATTCTAGACTTTTTCATTAATTCTTCTTTTTCATCAAGTAACTTTTTCTATGTGAAATAAATATGAAACTGTCGTAACAATATTCAGGCTAGTATCTCACTATCTAATACAAATACTCCTTCTGTTTCTGCTGTATCTCTGTATCGCAAGTTCAGTATTCATCTTACACATGATTTACGCAGGGTGAGTCATGACGAACTGTACATACTTCTGGCTTCCATAGAGCTCATTGTACCTAGTACATTAGTACAAGTTACTTTTAATTTTTGTTGTATGTCTGTCGCCATTTCCTGCTTTTGATTCGCATACTGCTAAAGACAAGCTTTCATAGAAATGATGATACCTTAATAAACGTTTGCTATATCATCACAAATATCATTCTACATTTATTTATTGAAATATCCTTTACAGATTCTAATAAAAATATTGTACCTATGGACAAATATACTACAAATCACCGTTTCTTTATCACCAGCAACACTATTTGCATGCATGCAATTGCAAGGAATTCAAGCAAAAGCTGTGACATCCGCTTTAAACTGGAAGCTAAAAAACAAATTCAATTCAGCTTTGGGAAAACCTACCTACCATAACATTTTTACCGATAAAAATTATTTTGGAAAACGGTTCGTTAGAGATGTTGGGTAAGTCATATAAAGTCATTATTAAGTATGTTAAATTTTTATTTTTGGATAATTCGAATAATTGGTGTTGATATCATCGTCATCTAAACAATCTTTTGAAGTACTTGACTGAGGTTCTAGAGTGTTATCTCTGCTCGGTATTTTCGAAATGTTAGTAGGTTTCTAGTCCAGTTGGTCATTTGTTTTTGTAATTAATTACATTACATTACATTAATTAAAATTTTTGTTAGTAACTCAAAGAATTTGCCTACTTCTGACCTATTTATTCCTTGAGCTCTTGCTAATGACAACCCCTCTGGTTGTCGTAGGGAAAGATCTGGGTTTCTTTCCATAAAACTTTTAAATTATTGTTTTTCAGCTTTTCAAGCCTGTGCAAGCAAAGTATGCTTTATATTAAGCTTTTTAGCAAAATTAAAAGCCAAAGTGCGGACAGCATTACGATCAGATACAAATCCAGCTGTACAAAGACATTTAATGTAATTGGCAAGTCTCCTCTTATTGTCCTTTCCGAGAATACCTGAAACAATCTAAAACATTATTTTTATTACATTTAAGTAGGTACTAAGCTTGTTTTAATAATTTAAACAAAAAACACAATTTACCTTTTGGACCTAGAGCTATTTTACTATGCTTTCCAGATTGTATATTTCTATCAATCGTACGATTCTGTGCTGGTACTCCATTTATCTTCTTTCTGCTTCTCGTTTTGATATTTCACTAACCTGAATCTTATTTATTGCTAGACTTAATTGTTCTTTAGTATAATTGCCGCTGGGTTTAGTGGTTTAGTGGCTTTCGAATTTACTTCCTCGGCATTGTAAATTTACCTGAACAAAATAAAAAAAATTTACTTTTTTAAATTAAAAGTTTCTTGTCAAATATAACCATTATTTGTAAAGTAATAGTCAAAAGTTTTAAATATACTTGCTCAAATCAACAATAATACAGAGAAACTAAATTCAACCCATATTTTTCTGAATTAAATAAGATTACCAACCGTCTAAAACCATTATGTAAAACTTAGGGCTACAAAATTATATCTTACAGATTTTATTTTAACACCAGCAGTTTATTCACTTTCGAAAACTGTCAATCTGTACTTCAATCAGTAATAGACTAACGGAACGGACTATGTGACTCTGTACATTGTTATTCGAGATATACCTACCACGTGACCTGCGGCATCTCTACCCAGGCGGCATCTCTTCATACTTTACCTTATAAATTTAAAGTTTTTCCTGTTTTTTAGCCAAAGTAATATTGACGTAATACCAGCTGATAATACAAATTTTGATAGAATGACTTCCAGGTTTCTGTCTGATGACACAGACCATCATCTAAACCAAGACAGAATTGAAGAACAAAATAGTTTTGACGAGGAAGATGGTTCCTCAAGAAGTGCAGAAATGGATTCTTATGAAATGGGATATTACGGAGATGAGTATCCACTGTAAGTCTGCGGTACATTTTTGCTATTTTAATTAATTTTACTACTATAAATAGCCAAATATTTTATTTTGTTACATTTGGAATAAAATAAACAGAATATTTTTAAAATATGATCTTTCTGCCTTACTCATATTATGTATTTTTATTCTTTCTCATTTCAGGGTATAGCTTTATTTTTTGTTTCGTTTTGTAATTTAGTAATTCTTTAGTTAATTGATTTTCATTTATTATCTTTCTATGCTCTTTTATCTTCTTATACATTCCTCATTGATCGAGTAGATATGTAGTTCTTAAAATACACTCAGGTGAAAAAAAAATCGCTGCATTCAATGCCGTCTTCAATGAAGGTTGGCGATAACCTGAGCAAAATCATTTCTGTCCCTGGCTTTTCTTATTAAAGATTGAAAATCCAAACCAGTCCACTCACGAATGTTCTTCAACCAGGACGCCTGCCGTCTACCAGGACCACGTTTTCCTTCTACCTTCCCCTCTATAAGAAGCTGCAGTAACTGGTATTTCTCATTTCGTTTCATTATTTTTAAGAGTTCGCTGTCGGTACCCATCTTGTGTAGGACCTGCTCGTTGCTCATATGCGCTGTCCAGGGGACTTTCAGCATCCTTCGAAATAACTACATTTCAAAACTTTCCAAACGTCTTAGTGAGTTGATTTTGAAGGTCCAGGTCTCCATTCCATATAGTAAGGTGCTGTAAACGTAACATTTCAGCATTCGGTATCGGATTTTGAGATTGAATGTTTGGGACGTAAACATTTGTTTCATTTTTAAAAAGACATTTCTTGCTTGTTCAATTCGCGATTTTATTTCTATGTCTGCATCTATATCTTTCGTTATCCAGCACCCTAGATATCGAAATTTCTCGACATTTTCGATAATGTTACCATTCACGTTTAAAGCCATGGGTGGATGGATGGATGTTTTGGAGACAATCATTGTTTTTGTTTTCTTGACGTTAATGCTGAGGCCGTATTGTTCTCCGATCGATCTGACGCGATCTAAGAGTGTCTGGAGATCCTGTGCGCTCTCTGCAATTAGGACCGTGTCGTCGGCGTATCGTACATTATTTAGAACTCTGCCGTTTATTTTAACACCTTCTCTTGATTGCTCTAGTGCTCGTGCAAAGATTTCTTCCGAATATATATTGAAAAGTAGTAGTGACAATACACACCCCTGTCGTACACCTCGCTTGATATTGAATATTTCTGTGTCACCGGCTTCTGTTCTAACTGCTGCAGTTTGGTTAAAATACAGCGTTTGGATAATTTTAAAATCGTTCTCGTCTAGTCTACATATAAATAGTAAATAAAATTTATGCGAAAAAAATATTTATTTTTAAAAATATACGGCATTGTTCGAAAATTGAAAAAATTGAAGAGTAGTTGCGTTGTTGAAAGAAAAAACGGTTATAACAAAATAAGGTTTATGCTTTTTTTATTAATACCTATTATTTCCTCCTTATGGTAATTAAATTTTGAATATAGAGCTGGTCCAATTCGTCCAATATTGTCTGAAGAGCCGCACTAAGCTAGGGCAAGTTGTTTGTGCGGTGTAGCCGAACTTGAATTCATCTTCCCAATGTCTCCCATAGATGTTTGATTGGATTAAGGTCAGGGCTGGAAGCTGGTCAATTCATACGGATAATGTCGACGTATTGATTGGAAATTCTAACACGGTGCGGACGCGCGTTATCGTCCATAAAAATCTAATTGGGTCCTGATAGGAATGAACTTATACCAGCCGAAACCATAACTGAGCCTCATCGATAGGTTATTCTATCGGCAATATTGCACTTGACAAATCATTCTCCTTGTCTTTACTAGATTCTTTCACGACCCTCTGTTGGTCTCAAGCAAAACCTGGACTCATCCCAGAACACAGCATTACTCTAATCTACGTAATTGCAATCTTGGTGTTCACTTGCAAAAACAAATCGAGCTCTGCGATGTTCCACATATAGTTGTGGACATACAACTGATCTGAAGTCATCTACGAACTGTTCATTTGCTTATATCCACGTTTCGGACTTCATTCGGAGGATTTGCCAGCTCAATTGATTGCTTATACACAAAGACATCTAAAATCGATCGTCGCGTTTGAATGTTGCTCTTCTACGGCCTGATCCTGACCTTCTAGTGTAGTTGGCGTGTTGATTGAATCGCTGAATGGCTTTTCGAACAGCACAATGACTTACACCTAGCATTTGAGCGGCATATACTATACGGCCATCTTGCAATAAAGTCACGGCTCTTGCAGCATAGGTGGTGTTAAATTCATTTAAGTACAATTAAAAATTCTGAACTCATGAACTCTCTTTTATGCCAAATTTCGTAGTAGTGGCTTTGTGATGTGAAAGCTTTGGCCAAATTTATTTTCACAAGTCGAATGTCTCTCTTAATTTGTTCCACTTGCACGATGCTGGGATTATGTCGGATGGATTAGGCGCGTCTACTAACTTACTGGGTATGTCTAGTTCGTGGCCGAAATTTAAATAAGCTAGAGAGAATCCGGTAGAGTCGTGCTTTGCGGAGTTAATAGCAAAAGTCAGTTCTGGTATGTACGTGTCCCATATTGGGCTTTCATTGTCTTGATTACTCTGTTTGTTCTTTCGACTGGGTTGTTATGTGGCGAATATGGCGGTATCTCGTATTTTTCGATGTTAAATTCTTTTAATAAACTTCTGAATTCTCTGTTTTCGTACGAAGTTGCATTATCTGAGATGAGTTTGGTCGGACATCCGAATTTCATTATTATTTTATCTGGGAATCTTTGTGGGTTGTTTTTCACCTCCTCTATTTTCTTTTTGTATCCATCATTTTGTAGTTCTCCAAGTGTAACAGTACTAATTGCGTCTACTGGTTCTCGGGAGAGTGCGTCAGCTAAATGATTCTGCGTTCCTTTGCGGTAGATGAGGTCGTAATCAAACTGTTGTAAAGCCATGGCCCATCTGGCCAATCTTCCTGGCGGATTTTCTATTGATTGTAGGTATTTTAAACTCTGGTGATCAGTTAGGACTGAAAACTGATAGCCTTCCAAGTATGGAGGCATTTTCTCTATTCCATATACGATGGCTAGTAGTTCTTTTTCTGTTACACTGTAGTTTTTCTCCGCATTTGATAAAGATCTGCTGGTGTAAGCTATGACTCGATCGTGTCGTTGTTCGTCTTTTTGAATCAGAGCTACTCCGAGACCGTAGTCTGATGCATCTGTTTGGAGAAGAAATCTCTTGGTGAAATCTGGACAAATCAGTACGAGAGCCTGTGTAAGTAATTTTTTTATTTTCTCGAAAGCAATCGATTGTTCTGCGCCCCAATTCCACTTATGTTTCTTTGTTAATAATTGTGTTAGTGGTGCTATGATCGTAGAATAATCATGAATAAAACGCTTTTACCAAGATGTGGTTCCCAGGAATTTCCTTAGTTGTTTGATAGATTTTGGAGCTGGGTATTGGATGATGACTTTAACCTTGTTTTCGTCGGTTTTGATTACTTTTCTATTGACTACGTGGCCGAGGTATACGATTTCGTCTTTGCAGAACTCGCATTTTTCTAAATTGATTCTTAGCTTTGCGTTTTGTAACCTTTTGAAGACTTGTTTTAAATTGTGCAAGTGTTCTTCGAATGTTTCTCCTAAAACTATGATGTCGTCTAGGTAAGCGAATGCATACAGTTTCATTTCTGGTCCTATAACTGAATCTAATAGGCGTTGGAATGTAGCTGAAGCTGCGTGTAGTCCAAAAGGAAGGCTCTGAATTGAAATCAACCTTTCCCCGGAGCTATGTGATTGCCTTTAATTTGTCTAGTATGTGATTGATATATGAAAGTGGATATTCGTCTTTCTCGGTCTGCAAAATCGATAACTATAAATCTATGCAAAATCGATAACTGTCGTTTTTCTTCTTTACTAATACAATAGGTGAGCTATAGGAGCTGTTCGATTCTTCTATTATTCCTTCTTTCAACATGGTAACAATTTCGTCGTTTATGATCTTTTGCATGGCTGGGTTTCTTGGTCTGTTCTTTGTTTTATTGGCGTGTTGTGTGTCACTTTAATAGTGTGTTTGATTAACGGGGTTACCTCCTTTAATTTGTCAAATTTGGCTACTTCGTTTTGTAAGAAAAGCTCCAATTTGTTTTGCTGTGCTTTTGTTAAAGTGGGCTTAATATTGAATTGAGTTTTCATGATGCCATCGTTGTGAATATTTTCTGTGAAGTTATTGGTCACTTGTTCCTTTGTTGCGGAGTCCAACTCATTGGCTTGTATTGGAAATTCGGCGTTATTGACTGTACTGTTGTTGATATCGTAGGGAAAGTTTGCTGAAAAATCGATACAGAGTCTGCATTTTTACATGTCATTGATGCCCAGTATCGCTTCTAAGGAAAGATGTGGCATGTAGTAAAACTTAATTTGTCGCCACGCATTGTTGATTAGGCATATGGTGTGATAGCTGTGTCTTATGTCTTGCGTGCTACCGTCTGCAAGCCTAATATCCGTTATATTCTCTTCTTCTTCGGTTAAGTTATCTTCTAATAGTATTTTCCGAACTGCTTCTCCTATAAATGATTTCTGTGATCCGGTATCTAATAGCGCTTGGAACGTTTCTCCGATTGGAAAGGATATTGAGCAATGTGGTCTGTTGTCAATATTGGTTGTCTGGTTACGGTTGGATGTGACAGAGGACCTTAATTTTGGTTTGGGTTCGAGAGACCTCTAAGTGTCTCGACCCTTTTGTCGTTTCCCGTGTTGGAGCACCTACAATATCTGTGTGATATATTTAACGTCCCGCATCTATTGCAGAAGAGTATCGGCGTTGAACGGCATTTATAACGGTTATAGTCTCTCTTTCCACAATTCCAACAACACGTCCGCCTATCGAAATTTATGATTTTGTTTGGTGTGTTATGGTATGTTGTATTAAATCGGGAGTTGTTCTTTTGTGGCGTGTTATCTACCTCTATTTTCTGGATGCAATTTTGGATTATTTCGTACACTTCAGTCTGGCGCATTAAGTCTTTAACGGACGTGATATCGTTTTCCTTGATATATAATTAGTAGTGGGGAGCATGTTTTTGTAAATTCTTTTTAGTTCTTCTATTTTGTTCATTTTGCCGTATCTTCTGATTAGAGTTTGAAGGTCTAATAGAAAATCTTTAAAAAGTTCATTTAATTTCTGAGTTCTTGTTCTGATTTGATCTTCTAATTCATCTTGCCAATTTGCTGATTGAAATGCAAGGATAGTGTCTACCGTAAAATCGTTCCAATTTGCCTAGAAGTTGATGTTGTTTCGGAACCATAATATTGCTTTTCCCCTGAATACTTTTGGTAGCGCCTTTAATAAAGCATCGTCTTGAATTTAGTAACAGATTTTGAGTTCGTATAGTTTTTCTAAAAATTCTGTGGGATTATTGGATCCGTCAAAATATAATCCCCATTTTCTAACTGTGTCCGTTATTTCGCTATGATTTTTATTTTCAGGTTGTGTATCATCCATTTCTGGAACTTCCGGTCTACCCCTTGTATTTGTGTCGGTATTTTTCGAGCGTAAGTGAATGACTGTTCTTGACCGCAGTTCATCCAATTTCCGTATTATGTCTAAATTAAATTTAGCCATAACATTTTGTAATTCCTCTTTCTTTAATTTATATACCCATCCTACCGCTTCGTCCATTATTTCTAACCCTACCGTATCTTCCAAGTCCGACATCATTTATATATTTGTTTAAGTCGTATAAATGCCTTAATTATTATTATTTATTTAAAAAAAATGCTGCTCGGGCGCCATTTGTGAAGTCGGGTAGTGTAATTCAGTCAGAGAAACAGGATTCGTTCGTATAGGCATTTATTTCGAATTAACATATACAAATGAAAAAGTAATTATCGTTAAGTGTCTACTAAATATAATGCTTGAATACAAAAACGTACTATTTGTTTATTTCGGTGGATGGGTGTGACGATATTCGATATGGTAAACTAAGATACGGCGATCGAGGAATTGCGGTCTTACTCGTTCCTCAACGCCGAACAAGTACTTGGACAATGATAAGGATGTTTATCTAGTTCAACGCACCAGATAGAAAGAATACGCCAATCTCGTTCAACGCACCAGATTAACGCAGCCAGAGGAAGGAATGTCAATCAGTCAATCTCTCTCAACGCGCCAGATCAACTGGGTTCGGAAGGATTTGGGACACGTTCAACTCACCTGTCCCCAAGGTCAGATATTCTCAACTCAACGCGTCGAGAATCCTTAGCTGTCTTTCAGTTTCGACTTTTATACTATTCGAGACGGAACAAAAACATGTTTTATATAACACATAGGCGTACTCTAGTCAATAAAATATATCATCGTCACAACGTTGGTGCTAGTGACTTAGCCATCGCATAGCAGCTGGACGAGAGATCTTCTTATTTTTCTCGTTGGTTTCTCTGGTTACTCATACCCACGACGGACTTAAGTGTAGCAAAACACCTTTTTATCTTAAAAATTCCATGTTTAGTTCTTTTACTTCTGTTGCTTATCTATCATCAATATTATTGTTTATTTTTATACAGTGTATATAACTTTATTGGATTATATTTTCAGACCTTACAACGGTGTATCTGGATCAAATATGTACCATCAAAACCACAGAGTTCCTTGCAACGCATATCTTCCAGAAGTTTACGATAGGGGTCCAAAAGAAAAACCAAAACAAAACCCGCACTTATTGCATCATCATATAGAAAGCCACATTCCTGGTTTTAAAGGACTATTTCCCCATCAATTTTTACCGAGAGCGTCAGATATCGATGAGGAATCGGACAATTTTAATCAACATCTAGTGTTTGAGCCAATAGATGGAGCCCATGAGGCTCACAATCCTAGTACGGATGGTAACGATGAGAGGGTAAGCAAAATAATGTGTTATAAACTGAAAGTTGATTATGACGTTCATTTTTTGTTGGCTGACTTGCATGGTTTAAGTATTTCCAGTCTTTTATAAAGATTATTATAATATGCCTTTTTATTTTGCATTCTGCTTTTTTTACTTTTACACAATTTATTTTGCATAGCAAAATATTTACTACATGTTACGCAAAATAGATGAAGAATATACTAAGTGGGGCTTATCAATTAATCCATCAAAAACAGAGTACGTAGTAGTGGGAGGTGAAGAAAAGCACTTAGAACTAGGAAGCAAACAAATTCAAAATATTTATAGCTATAAATATCTCGGTGTAAACATTAAAAACAATGGTCGGAATACAAAAGAAATAGCTACTAGAATTGGTCAAGGAAATTCAGCAATACGTCAACTGAATAGTATACTTTGAAATAACCACATCACACGAAACACAAAAATTAGGATATACAAAAGTATCATAGAAAACATTGCTACATATGGTTCAGAGCTTTGAGTAATAAATAAAAATGACGCATTCAAAATAAAAGCAATGGAAATGAATTATTGGAGAAGATGTTGCCAACTCACTAGAAGAGATAGAGTAAGGAATACTGAAATCAGAGAGCATTTGGGCATAGACATTGACATCCTGGAAACTATAGAAGGCTGAAATGGTATGGCCATGTAGAAAGGATGAATGATCAACGATGGCCAAAGGGAATGTTATAGTGCATCCCCACCAACCGCAGGAAAAAGGGAAGACCAAGAAGATCGTGGAGACAAGAAGTAAAAGGTGCAATGAAAGATAGGAGTCTACAAGTAGATGACTGGAACGATCGCAAGCGTAGGAAGCTAGATTGCAAGAAACGGCGGCAGCTGTAATAAACTCGTTATATATATATATATATATATATATATATATATATATATATAATATATATATATATATATATATATATAGAAGGATCACTCAGACGAGTGGTGGGTTCTTATATCGGTCTCTAGGTGGAGAAATAAAAGACAAAGTTGATAGGCTACTTTATCTATTTTGAAGACGTTTCGCTTTCGAGTTTTGAAAGCATCATCAGTTCATCTAAAAAATTTTACAATATGAGAACCACAAACTCGAAAGCGAAACGTCTTCAAAATAGATAAAGTAGCCTATCAACTTTGTCTTTTATTTCTCCACCTAGAGACCGATATAAGAACCCACCACTCGTCTGAGTGATCCTTCTATATATATATATATATATATATATATATATATATATATATATATATATATATATATATATATATATTATTTTGCATTGCTTTGATATTATTTTATTAAAGTTTGGCCTAGGAACAAAAGGTGGAAAAGTGATCGCCTATGCAGATGATATTGTTGTTATTGAAAGGATCAGAAATGCGAGGAAATAGAAGAAAGGAGAAACAATGGGACTCACGTTACTTAAAAAAACACAAAAATATTACGATTAGGGAAAAAAACAATATAAAAAAAATCAAAATATGGAGTTTATAATTTAAAGAGATAGAACACTTCAAATGCCTGAAACTGACAAGGAGCAAAACCAGAGAAAGAATGCTAGAAATAAAAAAATATTGGTACCGAATAGGGCTTATTTTGTAAATAATAGATTATTTAAAAGCAAAATGTGGACTAAGAAAACTAACACGAACATATATTACATAATAATTAGACCAATATTATTATTATACGCTGCAGAATTGATTACAATGACTAAAAAAGATAAAGATGAAAGATCCATATTGAGATCAATCAAAACAGATCAAAACAAATGTAGAAATTAAAAAAGTACTAAATGAAGATATCGTAACCAAAATAAAGCAATGTAGAACTAGACGGCTAGGTCACATCTGGTGATTAGGAGCTGAAGCAGTGGTATACGCAATGATAAAATGGAATTTAGTATGAAGAAAGAAAAAGGAAAAACTAAGATTAAAGTGGGTGCAAAAGTTAAAGCAGACCTACGAAACGGAGGAGTAAGAAAATGACAGAGACAAACTAGAGACCGGAAAAATCCACTAGATTAGATGTTGCACAGCTAAAAGAGCAAGCTGGCTTCAGATTTAGACTCAGTACTCTAGATAATATCCGTACGTTTTGATAACTAATCATTGGAGCTAAAAAATAAATGCCGCTAGCATTAGTCTTTATAGATTTTATTAACGAGCTGGTGGATGTCCAAGATGTATGTATATAGACGAGTATGTATACCTGTGAGAATTAATATACAAATCTGACTCCCTACTTCCAGAAATCAACAGAAGAATGAAACTGCTTGCATTTTTTGGTAAAAATTCAGTTATATTTAAATCCAGAATGCTACTTCACTTAATGAAGAGAGCATTCATTTGATCAGTGAATACTACTAATCATGAAATACAGCGGCGAACCTTGGGCACTAAAAAAGGAGATAATATCGAAACTCAAAGGTGAATAGAGCGATGTTATTCACAGAATTAAATCTTTAAGATGGCAGTGGGCGGTATATTTAACAAAGAAGAACTGACAATAGATACCACAGATACACTGTGGTATCCAAGAGGCGTCAAGCCGGTACAACATGGCACAGAACGGCGAATATGACAAAATCGTGGACAGAAATAAGGGTGTGTATATATATATATATATATATATATATATATATATATATAGATATATATATATCGGAAAAAGGAGTACGACCGTCAAATTCCAATATATAAAAGGATCACTCAACAGAGTGGTGGGCTCTTATATCGGTCAATTTGTAGGTGGAGAAATGAAAGACAAAGTTGATGTGCCACTCTATCTATTTTGAAAACGTTTCGCTTTCGTATTCTGAAAGCATCATCAGTTCATTCTAAAAAGTATAATATAAGAACCACACAATCATGGAAAAGATGTTACAGGTGTTACCTTAAAAAGGTAACTTTGACTGCTACATGTCTTTTTAAGGTAACACCTGTAACATCTTTTCCATGATTGTGTGGTTCTTATATTATACTTTTTAGAATGAACTGATGATGCTTTCAGAATACGAAAGCGAAACGTTTTCAAAATAGATAGAGTGGCACATCAACTTTGTCTTTCATTTCTCCACCTACAAATTGACCGATATAAGAGCCCACCACTCTGTTGAGTGATCCTTTTAGATATATATATATATATATATATAGATATATATATATATATATATATATATATATATATATATATGTATATATATCTATATATATCTGATGGCTTCAACAACTTCTAGACGATAGTAAATATTATCAGCCACTGAACTAAAAAATATCGATGATAAACTAGGCAATTCCCTCCATAAATATAATGGCAATGCTCGCAGGTTCTATTGTCTTCCTAAAATCCATAAGCTACAACTGAGTATGCGTCCTATATTATCGTCAATAAACGTTCCTATCACTAATTTAGCCCAATTCTTAACGGACATTCTTTCACAAGCATACAGCTACAAAAACGATTTTAACATAGTAGACTCTTTCCAGTTCAGTGTATAATTTATCAATAATTATCAGTTACCACAAGAATATGTCTTAGTAAGCTACGACGTAGTATCTGTGTTTATGTCTAATCTCCCACTCTCCAGCGTCGTCACGTAACTCCGGAACCATTGGAATGAAATCCAACCACACAGTCCAGTATCGTGGGAAACATTCTTGGAATTATTAAAACTGACGTTTGACACCAATTATCTAATATTTAATGACAAATACTATTGTCAAATTTTTGGAACTCCCACAGGATCGTCAATTTCCCCATTTTTGTTAATTTCGTACTCGACGACCTTATCAATGAGAGTATATCAGTAAGTTAGATTTCCAGGTTTCCTTTGTAAAGCGTTTTGTCGACGAATGGATTCTAGTAACACCACCTGATAAGATTTTGAGCACCTTATCAGTCTTTAATAGCGTTGATCTTTACCTTCAATTTACATGTGAATTGGAGATTGATAATAGCATACCGTTTTTAGATATACGAATAATACACAGATATTATAACACATCGGGCACTATGTGCTATAGGAAAGAAATGGCGAGCAACCAGTTCATAAATTAACACTCTACACACCCCCTATGAGATACAAACATAACCTTGTACAAGCTCTTAGCTTTAGAGTACACACGTTGACCCATACGAGAGGTAATCAAATCCAAACTCAAATCCATTCTCATTGATAACTCTTACCCCATATCCATCATCAACAGATATCTTTTTTCTAAAAGCTACGCTCGCTCTATTTCGGAAACACCTCCATGGTGCCACTAATGGTGCAATACTAGCCTCCATATTCAACAGCATACACACGACCAATTCCTCGTTAACCTCAGAACCAGCCACAAAATATGCTTCTCTTCCTTATTTTCCACACATTATGAACAAGCTTACTAAGCTATTCAAAAACTTACCTGTCAAAATATCCTTAAAAAATACCAAAACCGTTGGAAAGGTATTCTCTAAGTCTAAAACTCCACTAGGCTCGTTAGAGCACCCAAATATTGTCTATCAGATACCCTGTTTTGAATGCAACTCCTGCTACATGGGCCAGACCAGTCGGCAGTTTTTAGGGCATATAACTTCACATAAAAGTGACATTAGATTTTCCAAACCCTCTTGTGCCCTTGCACAATATGCCATTTCCACCAAACATCACATTAACTTCATAAATATCAAAATACTGGCGAAACAAAATAACCATCAGAAATGCTGCTTTATTGAAATGGGTGAGATCCTCAAGAAACCATCTGCAATAAACAAAAGAACCAACATCGACAATTTGAGCCAGGTTTGCCACTCTCTCATCTTACGGATTAAGTAAGATTAATTAATAATACCAATTATCCCTTTAGTTTGAATGTGGCTTATTCTATTTAAAGTAATATCACAATCACCCCATATTGCCAAGTTTAAAAAAATCAAATATTTCTGCCATACAAATCCACTCGTCCAACTAATTATTCAACGACCCTCGTAGAAGTTAATAATTGTGTCTCAAACCTTCGCAGGGAATGGAATTTGGTTGACATATGGCCCTTAAATTTTCGTTATCGCGTCACGTCGTTTGCAGATATTGCAATAAATAAAGTGCTTTGTTTGTCTTCATTGGAGAAACATCTCTAAATAAAGCCAAATGTCCGGTTGTGTGTTTTTTGTTTTTTTTTTTGTTTAGTTAGTTTAATATAATGATTATAATGTACAGTACTTATATAATATCGAGAATATACTACATATTGAGTTGTAAGTTATGAACTATTAACACCTATATATCTTATAAACTCTTTTTAATCTGTTGTTATTTGAGAGAACTAATAAAGCCTTAGAAATATAAAGCGAAACGTCTTAGATTAAACTAATGAAGTAGTCGACTTCTGTTTTTTTTTATTTGCCAACCTGAATGACCGATTAAACCTCTGAATTCACTAGATATATATATATATATATATATATATATATATATATATATATATATATATATATATATACATATATATAATATATATATATATATATATATAATATATATTTATGTATATATATATATATATATATATATATATATATATATATGTATATATATATATATATATGTATATATATATATATATATATATATATATATATATATATTAAACCTAGAGCTATGAGTAATACTATTACAAAAAAAAATTAATAATAAACTCATCACCACTCTTCCATGTTGAACCGCGTTGATCATCATTGTGCTGAGCTTTCGATATCCTCTCTGATGTCTTCTTCAGGGCTTCCAAGGTCTCAGTCTTTCGAGCCCCCAGATACTACTACACTGACCACCAATCAATTCACCCCCATGGTATTAACCCATCTTCATAGAGGTCACAGAATTGATTTTGAAAACTCCAGAACTATACCCTCCATCCGCTTCTATAAACCAATAATTAACCCAGAAGCCATAGAAATTGAAAAAAGGCCAAATTGTCTCAATAAAAGAGATGACGGCATACGGTTACCTTCGACATATAGACCTCTGCTAAAGAAAATATCGTCCGCTCCATCTGCGAATCAAAATCCCACTATCAGAAATATCAGTGGCAGCAGTGAATTGATTGATGATCAGTGTAGTATTGCCTGGGGCTCGTTAGACTGAAACCTCGGAAGCCCTAAAGAAGACATCAGAGAGGATGTCGAAAGCTCGGAGCAATCATAATCAACGCTGTTCAACCAGGAAGACTGGTGATATTAATATATTAATTTTTGTAATAGTAATAATCTTGGATCTAGGTTTAATTGTACTATCCGCGGAAATCTTTCGGAACATTAATCTAGAACTAAAACAACCACAGATATGTTTTTGAAAGAGAAGCAGTGCAATAAATAATATATTCACTATAAAGGAAATTATCACCAGATAACAAAAGAGAGATGAACAGTTTTATGTGAAAGTTGTTGATACAGAACAGCTTTTCATGGAAGAGCTAGATATAAAAGTTATTATATCTCCTACTTCACTAAACATCTTGTAGTTAATTTGTATTCTATTTTGTAAAAATAAACTAAAATCATCTCTTATCAGAACCTTACTTAATATTTCGATCGTATTCTCGGTCTAAAATATTTAAATGATCAAATCATGAAGGCCCACGCTTAATTAAATTATGAAAATTTAAAAAACTTTTTTTGTAGGTTGGAACTATCCATCTTCTTCCTTTTACACCTTTAAACCCCGACGAATCAGTGCCATACCAAAATCCGAGATTATTTAATCCGCTAAAAGCAGAAAACCGACAAAAAGTAATTCATTTAATTGAACAAGAAGAAGATTTCCTTAAACTGATGCTAGAAAAACTCGATCGTGTTGCTTATAAGTTTGCCGATCCATTCACACCGAAACCACTGCCTGAAAAACCGCCTAAACTATATTCTGACTACCAAGACAGCTACAAGAATTATAAGGTACGTTAAATTTTTTTTTCTGTTAGACAAATACTAAGTTTATTTTTGTTTTATAGCCCACTGAAGATTATTCCCAACAATATTCAAAACCACTACCTGAAAAACTACCAACAAGTAATTATGACTATCAGCATAGCTACAAACAGTACAAGGTGACGTTAAAATGTATTTTTTATAAGAAACATTGTAAATTTGATTATATTTTTTAGATCGATAAGCCCTCTAGTGATTACTCTCAAGACTACCCAGAGCCAGCAGCTGCTGAAAGTAATACTTATTCATATTCTGAAGCTCACCATTACAACTCACTGATAGAAGATATAGTTAAACGTCTGCTAGATTTAGAAAAGCAAAAATTGGACGATATAACCCACAAATTCATCCATCCTCATTTTGTACCGTATAAGGACGTTAAGTACCCAAACAAATTAAATTATAAAGAAGAATTGCTTGATATTAAAGAAGATGGGTTGAAAAGTTTAATCAGTATGGAAAAACGCAAGCTTGAAGATATAACTGACATATTTTTGGCACCATTTACCCAACCAGTACCAGAAAAAGGTTCACCATATCCAGGATACCCAACAGAATATAGATCAAACGATAAAGTACATGATAAAGGTGAAGAGACTAATTTAACCCCAACGGTTAATTCTAACACTCTTCCTGATCAACAAGATGTACTTCCTACAGTTTATCCAATATATGATGAGAAAAAAAACAGAGACAATGTAGATACACAAAACTTACATCCTGCTGGATCTTTACCAACGGATAATCCTGAGACTGAAAAAAATTTAGGGCCATTACTTCCTTCAGCTACAGTGCGACTGTTACCAGTAGAAGATACTTCAAACCCTCATGCACCGGAACAATCTAAAATAGAGCATAACGATAATACTAACCTTCCAGCACCGCAGGTTCCCAATCAAGAACATGTATTCAAATCAGAGCTTGAAAGAGTAGACCAAGGTGCCAAGGATGTGATCAACGAAGCATCTGCTGTATATAATTCCTTAAATCCTGTCAACAATTTGGACCGTTATTCGCAGCTAATTGCTGATGAAATACAAAAACTCACGGAAGTTACTAGGAAAGAATCTGTCTCTGACGACAACCTGAGAGAAACTTATCATGAAGAGAATCATTTGTCTGAAGGAGCACCGTCTGAATTAGATAATTGGTAAGTTATTTAATACAAATCAAAGAAGTAAAAAAAATTGTCATTTTAAACTGTGGGTCAATATCGATACATACAGAATAGAACTGTCCCTAACGATACATCACTAGGAGGTCTGATGCCATTTTAGTAGTTCTTAATAACGCTGTATCATCAGCCTCTATAAATATATATTCGGTCTAAAATAACTTTTTTAATTTCAGGTCATCTTTACCCCAAGATTCTTACACCGAAAACAACCCAGTTCTAGGCCATATTATTACAGTACCCAACAACTACGATTACCACAGAAGAACACGAAACGTAGCTCAAAACTTAACAGCTGACGAATATTTGAATATTTTTTTAAACGAAGGGAAGCAAATGTTAAAACATGTGCAAAAACTTGGCGCAGATAACGAGGATATTTTGTTGTTAAGTTTTTTAGGAAATATTATAATGGAAAATATACAAAAGAGATTGAATGAGAACAGTATCAACAACACTCATAGTAATAACAGCAATGTTAGACGTAAACGAGATATTCCTGTAGAAACGTAAGTTTAATTTTATAATAATATTTTATATTTTTTTATGATATAAATCAGAATTAAGTAGATTTCTAGACAATTCAAATCAAATCAAACATGAAACACCAAAGTGTTTCAAGGAATTTTTCAAATGTACGAAATATGGATCTTTAATATATTTATATAATACATTAAGTTCCCTTTTACCTATAGAGTGTAGGAATAAAATGCGCTGTCATTTTAATTCAAGATCTGTCTATCTTGTGCCATAATCTTTACTTCTCTCCATGTAACTCTTTTTTTGTCAAGTTGTTTCGTTGTTACCTCCTTGATATAACCAGAAATAACTCCATATGAAATTAAAATGGCACTTTTAGAAATAAAAAATAAGAAATCCCCTGGCGATAACGGAGTAGTGTAGAAGCGATCAAACCAGGGGGAGATAAAATTATCTAGGCTTTGGCCAAGCTTTTTACCAAATGCATCTACCAAGATGGAGACATAACAGATTTAAAAAACTACCGTCCTATCAGTTTGCTTTCACACATATGTAAACTTTTCACAAAAATTATAAAAAAAGACTGGGCGCTAAATTAGATTTATATCAGCCTAGAGAACAAGCAGGATTTAGATCGGGCACTAACGACCACTTACTAGTAATAAAAAACTTGATAGAGAAGTCTGCAGAATACAACAAACCATTGGCACTGATATTTGTCGACTACGAGAAAGCATTCGATACCATAAGCCATCAAAAAATGTTAAAAGCATTGGCAGAATACCGAATCGACCTTGCCACAGCTAGCGTAAGACTATCTGAACAAGAAACAAATAAATTCTGTAGGCAAAAAAACAGAGGCAAAAATGGCTGCTGCGATATGGAGTACAGCAAATCCCCATAAAACCAGTGCGGGAAAATACGAGTATCCCTTACCCTCCCCTTCAAAAAAGGGTTGCTGAAAGATCAAATAACTCTAAGGAGCAGACATAGCCATCACAAAAGTATTTAGGATAGCGGTCGCATACAGACACGATCCTGATAGAAGTCAAAATCAACTTCTGCAGTTCAATAAAACATCATTTAACGGAAAGATCATGTGGGTAAACTGTGCTAAGTAATCTCTCTCCCTTTCTCTCTCTCTCTCTTTCTCTCTTTGTCAACCATTTTCCATCAACTCCTGAATGTAGGTCTCTCCTATTTGCTTCATCTTTCCCTATCTTGCGCCAATCTAATCCACTGTTTTCCTGACACTGCACTTATGTCATCTACCCATCTTTTTTGAGGTCTTCCCATGCTTCTGGTTGTCGTCCTTGGTTTCCATTCCAGAATTCTCCGTGTCCACCTGTTGTCATTATATCGGGCTACATGACCTGCCCAGCGCTCTTTTAT